>PNEQ01072953.1:0-93094 GCA_003012365.1 Medauroidea extradentata | reverse complement strand
GTAGACATACATATCGTTCAGGTGTGTGCGCAAATATGACTTACGAACATTAATAATACAGGAAACACAGCTGTGATTGCACGAACTCGATGTAACAGACCTCGGGTCAGCCACCCAACACATAACAGTTCACTTGTTCCGACTCGCATCATTCCGGCTGAAGGAAGTTACAGTGCTGATAACAGCCATCTTATCACTGAAAACTTCTAAAAGCCTTCATTGTTACTCGTTTGAGATCACTTGCTCTCGCATTTGCAAATCCGCACTTACTCTGGAAAACTAAGTCCCTATTTCTGAGCAGTATGGGGAATAGTTTTCCTATATAGGATGCATTTTCGAATGAAGCATCCTACTCGAGCAAAGCGAAATTTTGAAAATCTAATGCTAGAAAAGTAATTGCGGCATATCGTTTTTCGAGATTAGAAAAATATCTTATGAGTCTTCAATAATGTTCTTAATTCTCCGATATAAAAACCCACGCAACTATACATAGTACAACTTAGGCTTCACATAAATTTATAGGTGGGTACGAAAATGTGTCAGACAAAAAAACTATAGGTTCAATGCTACCATACGAAACCATGAATTAATTATACAGCTTAGGCCTGTATAGATATATTTCACGACACGATACTCGACAATCACTTATATCAGAAAATTTACGTAGACCGTAAGACATAAAAATCGAAGTTTGTGAGTGATAATTAAGTGATATTTTACAACACACATCACGAATTCGGTTTTAAATTTTGTGAACTTGTATGTGAAAAAAAATTCTAACGGTTGTAGCAAAAAACAAAATCTCCGTTATGATCATCATCGTCATTATTATTATTACTAAAATTCATGATAGTTTCTACTTGTATGACATGTGGTACTATTTCTCTTAGTCGTTTCCGACACCACTGAGTAGGAAAAAAAAAGATAATGAAAGCCACATGCGCGTACATCAACAGCACCAAACACAGCAGTGTTAACGACTGTCTCGGTATACACGAACATACTGATGTTTGTATGAAGTTGTCTAGCGGCCGGCAAACTATATCCATGTGCATACATAGCTACAAGTGCACACGTAACAGCTCAAATAATACTGAGAACTATAATATACACGCTAAATGTGTCTGGAGTGTTTGCAAAAACTGTAAACTTGTCATGACCATATCGCCGTGGTTGCACAATCAAAACGATAAAGTTAGATTTTAAAGCAGGTAGGTCCATAAGTTTTGGGACGAGCTGCGTATATTCCCAAGCCCACGTATATCACAATGTCTCGCAATTGTGAGTCGCGCGAGGAAGTGATTTCGTTGGATACGGGGACAAAAGTGCTCCGATAGCATCAACAGCTATTCTCTGGGAATTAATATCAATAAAGAGTTTGTATTTATGCCTATTATTAACTAAAATTCCGTTTAAATATTACATTTCAACTAGCAGGCAAAAGTTTTTTCTTAGCAATACTGTTATAACCTGCATTGGTCTTTTGTAAATGAACCCCTAATTTTGAATGAGTGCTGATGTTCGTTGGAAACAGGAACACAAATATCAATGAAACATTACTGAAGTGATGTATCACATAGACCGTAATTTTGGCTAGAGAGGGAAGACATTTCTTAATGTCCAGAAGATATTTTGTGGCAGTTTACGAACTAAACCTGACATAATAGACTTAACTTTGCCACGTTATTAGAGGCATTACTATCATTCGTGTGACAGACCACAGAAATTTATTACAAAAACCTGGAAAGTATGTATTTTTCTGAGGAACAACCGTTAGTAAATTCAAATATTATTTAGGCGGAAGGCAATTAATGAGCTACAAAACAATATTTTGTTATAAAACCGCGGCGTTTTAAGTTATAATAGTGACACTTTCAGGTATTTTAACAAAGATAAATTTTTTTGCCTATTTATTCTCTACAAATACACTTAAAAAAACAAAATTAAAAAAATATGAACATGTACTTGTAGGCCAATTTGTTTTTCAAGACAATAAACACTATGGTTTCCGCTAACTATGTAACTAACAAAATTTTCAAAATTTTTTCTTAGTCGAAGCCGTTTGGTTTACTGTCTTGCATAAATTAACTACCATGGCAGTAACCATTTATAACTAAATAGCCAAACAGATGTGTGATACCTACTCTCGTATTAAGCTTTAGTAAATAATTATCGCAATAATAAAGAAGCAACAGGGTAGCATGACCTTAAATCGCTTAGAACTTCCGCCGAGGAAACCAAACATCTACCTCAGGCCGTCAACATCTCGGAGCTGGCGTCGTCGCAGCATCTTTGTCTGCGTACCAGAAGGAAGAGACTGTCTAGGACAATAATCTGCTTATTATTCTAGGCACGTAGCCCCGCAGGATTTTGCAGCCTCTTTTGGGGTTTTCAGAAGAATGCGATGCGTGTGCTCGGCGCTGCCCCTACCACCTCAGTCCACGCAGGAGAGTGGGTGGATGAAGAGGGATGGGAGAGAGAAAGAAATACCGGAGGAAGGGAGGTGTACGGTGGACCACGGGGAAGGGTGGAGGAGCTAATTGAAACATATACTTCGCCTGCAGCGTCTGAAAGTCGTGAGATGAACGGATAGGAGCCTGGATATGGCTGGAGAGGGGAGGATGGTTCAGGACGATCCCCCACACATAAAACATAACGCCCCCGTTACTAGGGGGGCAGAGTCGAAGAGGTACATGAATTATAGAGCGCGCCGTCTCATTTCGGGGCGCGAGCGCATGGCCAATCATCTGTTTGTTTCGACGGTAAGATGATACGTTATGGAGGTCCCGCGCCGGACTAAGTTGCCCCGTTCTGTTGCGTCCGACAAGAGCGATACGTGGCCAGGATTGCTGGATGATTTTATGTGTATGCCAGCGACTGTGGTTCTCTGATATAAATGGATCAATACATTAAGAAAACAAGTTCTTATTAAACAATTAATTATTATTGTAGTTTTGTTACTGTTAGTATTATGATAATTATAAATTATCAAGAAATTTGCATAGAAGATGAATAAAGGGTTCCTGGGTACACAACAATTGACTCACCGTGTGAATACATGTTTAAAAAGAGTTTAAAGTTTTTAAAAGAACACAGAATAAACAATGCCAATTTATGAACCTGTAGCTACCTCAGATAGAAAGCAGCTTTGATCCCTACACAATTGCGCCGCCAAACGTGCATCGTTTTGTTCTCCAGTACTAAGACTTTATGAAAAATGTAAATTGCAAATAGAATACGAAAATTATTTGCAGATGGACTGGAAGATTCGTCAATAGATGATGTTTTTTTTTCTGCATATTATTATCATGAATAGAAAATATTTTAATAACTGGGCTTTTTTTTAATATCTTCAACAAATGCTTTTATGGCAAATACATAATGATTTATATAACAATCCTTACGTTTCAAAAAACGGATTCTAAAGTAATTTTTCAACTGTCTCTACTTTAACTTTACGTTTATATTGTGTAGGCTATTGACAAAATACTTAAAGCTACGGAAACGTAAAGTCAAATGTTAAAGTAATCAATTGTGGATAGGCATTTAAGGGGTAAAAAGACAAATTAAATGTTTACTATAAGGAGATGAAATATAAAAATAATAAAAAAAAATAAAAAAATAATAAGAATAATAGAGTCTCCGGATGGCCAAAAAATGCCATGGGTAGCAAATGTATTGTTTTTAATAAAGAAAAGTTAAAAACTAAAATACTAGTTCTCCATAATTTAAATTTCAATAAGTGGAAAACCAGATAACTTGAGACTGTGTAAGATTGTAGCGACAGCCGTTTCACTAGCAACGATTATGACTATCGTTTAGTTATGTTCGTGCCTCAGGGAGGAACAGTGTCCCTAAATTATAATATTGTAGCATATCGGTTTCATTTCATATTTGTCATATCCTATGAAATTTACGCATTCGTGTGTACGTATTGTAATGTTAATGTAATAGAAACCAAATTGGTTGCTTCTTCCTTTTCAAATCGTCGCCGGTCGCGAAACAGCATTCTACAACGCCATTTCCGAAAAAAACGTAACCCATGTGGCGTACTTTCCAACAATATGACAATCCTGCACTGAACGCTCGAACGCTCATAAAAGGTCCGATTATGTTTAAACGTAAAGTGAGAGAAACTTTGTGATAATCTTGAAAACAATTTATGAGCCTACTAATTATTAGGCCTAATTATATAATGTTGATTCAGCTACTAGCGGTTAAAGCATTCTAATTGTTATTATTTTAAAACGGTTCTTGCAACGGGGGCAAGTTACAAGTCAAGGAGATACGTTGAATATACGCCATTGCAGAGAATGGTCTGTCACAGAAAACCAGAGAATACATGCATACTGATAAGTAAAATCCAAACGGATTTGCTGTCAACTGGTAAACAAAGGAAAACATATGCCAAACCACAAGGCATTCAGTTAGTGAGTAACAAACTACAAAACCAGGAATAAAATCTTTCGTAAGTGTCGGATACGCTGGGAAATATAAATAAATACAATTTATGGCTAGAGACATGCAAAATTCGTGTTATCATTTGGTAGCAGATTAAACTTCTATTTCCTATACATAACAGAGCATAATCTGCAATTCAATTGGCCACGAACTTTAATGTGTTGTCCTTTACGTGTGTTACGTCTTTACAGAGATTGGCCTCTCTACCGTGTAAGTATTCTCCGCGGCAAGTCACGACAATATTGGCCAACGGGTGACGTCGAACAAGCCTATAGTCACTTGGAGTCTACTCAGCTGTCAGAAAATAGCGGAGAATTTTGCATGTCTCTATTTATTACAGCAGAGTAACAAATTAATTCAACAAGGAAATTATTAACGATTAAAAATTTATACAATATGCATGAGCATATTTTGCAAGCTTTGGCGGCCATCGTCATTTTCTTGGCTTATAGGATGGAGCCGCGTCTTTTGTTGGTTCTTGGACAAAGTTTCGGCAGTCCTTGCAGCTACAATCGTCAGGTCGGTGCAGGATTAGACTGCCGCCGAAACTTTCTCCTAGAAGAAACTCAAGACGCTGCTCAGCCCCAGAAGCCAAGAAGATGAATATACACTTGTGTTGGAGTTGGTTACAACAGCCTGTAACAGACACAGAAGTGGCTGCTGGGCATTGTGTTGCTAAAACTGAAAATGGAAAGTTGTCATTTAAATTTTAGTAAAATACAGAATTATTCTTAGCTGCATTGTACAACATTAGTTCACGCCAGTCTAAAAATAATATCATTGTCACAGAATAAATAATGCTAACAGAAGCGACAAGGTAAGTTTTTCTATTGTTGTTATCTTACCAGCTCTCGGGGCGTACATGAATATAAACAATACCACGTGGATTAGACACATTAGTTTATGTAACCACTTGTGGTGCTCGAGATACTGTAATTAGTTTGTATATTAACTTAATATTTAAAAATAGTAAACATGTCGATTCAAGGCTCAACATCAGATAATAACTAACTGTATTAGAAGTGACATAATGGAGCTTTTTAACCGTTGTTATTGTACCAGCTCTCGGGGCGTACAGGGATGTAAACAAAGCCATATGGAGTTTGAGACATTGGTTTGAATCACAGCTTGTATTTCACGAAATACTGTAATTTGTTAGTACCTGATTTACATATTTAGAAATGGTAAATGTGACGTTAGTTACGTGTAAGTTTCCTCACAAATAATAAAATAAAGCCTATTAAACTTCAAGGTAACCAAACTTCTGCGAATTCCGACGCCATGGCAATCCAAAGAGAAAACGAGTACGATAAAAATTACGTCCTGTCGCTTCTGTTACTACTTATTTATTCTGTGATCTTGTTGGGACACTCTTTTGTTTACTCTATATTAAGTTGTCATTAACAAACTTGTGCAGGGTTTCCTTTTTGTCTTCCAAAGAAGATAAATAGTGATAAAGTGGCCAGTACATAAAACGTTTTTTGAATGTTGTTCGGCAGTGGAAACCAATATTATTCTAGGACAATATAGGAAAGTCAAAAGAAAAAACAGGAGACGTGTTATTTAATTCCAGTTCCTTCTACAGTAGCACATTGCTGTATGAATAGTTCTAGTATTATATTTTGTTATGTATAAATTTAAATGTAGTCATGATTTTAGAATATAGATATGCTCTTTTAGTTAATATTTTGGTAAGTTAAAATTTAAAATATTTATGTACACATTCTACTACTATTAGTCTAAAAGAAATTTAGTCCATAAATATATAACCGCCATAGAAAATGAATATATGAGAATGCGAATTTTGCTAGTGTTTCCAGTTCACGCCGTTGATAAAACGTCTCTCGCTTTGACAATGCTAAAAAGCTTTACTTTCACATTGTGTCCTTTTACGATATTTGGTGGGAATAGACTGACTAGTTGCGTCGCACTTGTGGCATATACTATACTAAGCACAAAAAAAACTAAATAAACCTCATCAACTTACATATCTGTAGGATTACCTACAGACGACGGAAGACTACACATGTCAGTTTGCTCTTTGCGCGCAGAGGCGTTGAAGAAGGGCTCGAGAGTGCATGAGTGGACCTTAGTACACGCGTGTTACCAAACATCGATCGCGCAAAATAGCCGTAGGCCAGTATTTTCCGTTCCACGAGTCTAGCTAGCATGTCAGCTAATGTTCAACTGTTTGGAGTCTGTGGGTTGCCAGCTGCTGGGAATAAACTGACGGCATGATTGCAGGGTTGCCAGCGGAACAGAATCTAATTTGCCTACTGCATGGGGCGAGCCTGTGGTTACGTCCTGGGAACACCTCGCAGCTGGCTGTCCATGAAAGAGAACAGATAGACTGCGATTGCATGTTCTTGGCTTTTGTGATTCAGCCGTGTCACTACTTTCTTGGTTTTCGACGTTTCGACAATCGTTGCAGCTGCCATCTTCAAGAAGCCTGTTGCCTGCCTGAAGATGGCAGCTTTTGGAAGATACTACACAAATAAAGAGTTCGACAGCTTTATTTTATTTTCAATTTTTGAGTTGTAACATATATCCAAACTGTATTATAAAAATTTGCACTTCGACAAAGCATAGGATATATATTCCAGATAAACATTCATTTATTTGTCATTCAGAATCATTACAAGAGAATTCTTGAATTTTAACCTATAATTCTTTGCAATGATTCTGTATGACAAGTTAATGAAATAGCCCATTGTTATTTATGTCAAGCAGTTTACCAAGATTATATCCTATGATTTATCGAAGAGAAAATTTTGGTAATACAATCTGAATAAATGATACGGCTCAAAAACTGAAAATACAATACAATTGTTTAACACCTCCCTTAAACAAAGTTTAGGGCTTTCCTAGCAATTTGTTGCATGTAGTTAAATATTCTGTTTAGTGTTTCGTATAGTTTTCGTAATGTTATTCATAAAATAAGCTTTTGTATTCTTTATGAATTTTTGTAGCTACATTCTGTACTTTCTTTATGATAACGAGCATCTTAGCAAATCAAAATCTCGATGAGTGAGTAAGAGGGTGAAATTTTTGGTCAGCCTTTAACATCGAGGTCTTTAGGGGTGAAATATGTTTTCAAAGTATCCCTGATACCTCATTAACCGGGAAAGCTATCATAATTTTTTTAACTTTAAAATATTGCCTAATGAAATGCATATTTGCTAATATTCTATTTTACGAAATTCGAAAAGTAAAGGGGTGAAAAGACGTAAAATATATTATTCATTAATCCATGATTTCTTCTAAACCATTTCAGATATTGAGGTGAGTTTTTCTATTAAATGATGCTTAGGTAAATATCTAAAAAGTGTTTTTAGAAGTTTTTGTAATTCGTCCTTGAAAGCTCTTAAAAAATAAAATGTGTTTCTAAATAATCTCACTTATCTCCTAAACAAGTTGAAATATTCTAATGGTTTTTGCTTTTAAAAAAACCTTACGTAAATATCAACAAAGCTATTTCAGGATTTTTCGAAATTCGTCCTTGAAAGCTATTAAAAAATAAAATGTGTTTTCAGATAATCATCTGTACCTCTTATACCCATTGAGATATCAAGATATTTTTTTGTTAAGACTGAATCTTATGTAAATATCTACAAATTAAACGCAGAATTTTATGAAATTCGAAAATTAAGGATGTGTAAAACAGTAAAATGTTACAGCCTCTCGAAAATAGAGAATGATCACGGAGAAATAATTCAACAGTTGTTTCTTTTCGCCAACCTACTCATAAATAAAACCTCTTAGGACTGTAGCCTGAAAATACGAAAGAATGATCACGGCCTGCCTTTAAGCATTCACTAAGGTATTGTATAAAGTTTGTTGTGTGGGAGGGGTGGGGTTACGGGTTCGTATCTCGTGCAAGACTTTGCGATGGGAATTACTATGACATCATACGAGCATATTGCGCGCGTTCTTTACACTGAGCTAAGACAATTTATAGTTCACTGTTATTGAGTACGCTAGCTGTTAAATGCCTTCATCACATTTTTTCTCCACAGTTACGGTTTCCATTCCATAATTTCACGCGGGCAAAGCCGCAGCTATTTTATAGAGAAATAAACATGAATTAAAAACAAAGATGTTCTGCAATTAAAGTACGCTCAGCGAAGTGGACTGGATAAAGCTGTTTGTATTTGTTGTTTTAAAGATACACAGATAATATAGTAACATCATCAATTAATACGTAAATAAGAGATAGTCACTTTTCTATAGTACACGCGGGCTAAGCCGCAAAGGAACAGCTATAGTATTCAACAAATTGGTGGAGAAACTCACTAACTCATTTATATTGCGCACATCAAATCCGAACCGAAGTGGTTACAATGAGTGAAATGTTAATTACTGGAATTACAGGGAAAATATGTTTCCCTCTGATTAACCTGTAGATTTAACTGAAAATCAGTTAACGAGTATGTTAAATTTCCTGAGAATAAGTAAAAAAATCATTTTCTACTTTGTAGCATTTCTTATATGAAAAAATCGGCACAGTTTCAGCAACGTCGGTTGCTAATTTTAGAACGAAAATCGGGAACTTCATATAAGTGGTCCATTTATCACTGATGCAAGTTTAGAATGTGGTTTTATAATGATTTTGCCATCAACGTAACTTACGATCATTTCAATGGAAAAGTGATTTCATTTGCACAGAATCTTATGACTGTTACTTTTGTGAAATTTTCTCAAGTCAGTCACAATTCAGTCATACAGTTCTCAAAGAAAGAAAGTTTGACTTATTGAGTTTCTCCACGAAACCCACGACATTGTCTGAAAGGCACGCAGATAAAATTAGCATTGTTTGGACGCGCTGTGTAAAACGAGGTGGCTGCTGTAAAAATCAGCTAAACACTCTCGCGTCACGGTTTGAAATTACTGCGTCACGCAGCGGTAAAATGCAATACGCTAATTTTCTGCACGTTTATTTTTATCGACTCAACGTCTTGGCTGAATAGCGCGACGAGCTGTTGTGCTGCTATTGTGAGACTCTCTTTACGCCTGCGGATAGCGAGAGTCACGCCACATCTTCTTTGACAAACTTCCGGTCATTTTATTTATTTATGTATTTATTTTTATGTTGCGTGGCTTGCACGGACGTCGTAACCTTACCCCGACTCTGCACTAAAAACGAGGCGATATTTTCGCTCGCCGCGAATGGAAGATAAACATTTAGCGGTGGCCGTAAAATACTCTTCAGCAGTTTCTTCCGCACAGGAAACATAATCTCTCGCGACTCTCTTCGCTTTCTTTCATACCTCGCTTCTTTCGAGCGTGTTTCGTTAAATGTTCAACACAATTTTACGTCTTTTACTGCTAAACCGGAGGCCTCGGTTGGTGGTCCGACCGCTTGACCCAGAGGGCCGACCCCTCCCACTTCCCCTACCCCTAGCACTGTCGGTTCAACGGCCGTCTTTGGTGCGAGGGGTTCTGGGTTCGATTCCCAGGACTGGCTCAGTATGAATATGGGTTCTTCCAAATGGTCTTTTAAAAATCTCTACACAATTGTCTCACACAAATTACTCGGGGTTAAAAAACAAGTAAAATTAAATGGGAAAAGGTTGGTGCAGTGACGAGTTGAAAGCTCTGACCAAACATTTTTATTTTAAAAAATAGTAATTAAAGAATTAAAAATAAAAAAAATTAAAATTGGTTAGCACTCCTAGCTGCTGGGTAAATGGTCCTGGGTTGATTCCCGGACAGGGAAATTACATTTAATGTCACTTTCACGGCTTCAGGACTGGGTGTTTGTGTTCGTCTTGACTGATTACAAAAAGTCTACATCCAACCAACAAAATACAAATTTAATCGGGGTCACTTGAATTTGACAACTTAAAAAAAAAAGGGGGGGGAGGAGATGTTTGCTACTATGGCTAGGCGATAGCCTTGCCTCTGTAATATACATATTACAAAAAAAAAGTTGGCGTATAGGCTAGTACTTTGTGGGTGTACCAAGGCGATCAGAGTTCGAGTCTCGATGTGGTCGGTTTCTGAAATGTCGCATTAGGGAACCGTGCCTGACGATGCCGTTTGTCGGCGGATTTTCTCGGGGGTCCTCGCTTTTTCCACATCTTCGCTCCGGCGCTGCTCCACACACACATCATGACGCCCCTCACAAACACTAAACACCTAGATATTAAGTGCTGGCTAAATTCTCTTCACTTCACTGCTAAACAATTTTTTGATCTATCATTTATACCGATTTTAATCAAGAAATTTATCATGTCAGCCGTGAAAAAAAATAGTAAGGTCAATTAGGTTTTTATTAATTACCTTACTAGCCTCACATCTGGGTGGCGTTGAAAAAAGTTGATTTTTAGCTACTGTTTTGAGAGCAATGTAAACGGTCGTCTTCAGCATATTTATGTACCACACTACCACACACCTTTTTCCATTTTGGTGACGTGTGTTAACTTTTGCAAAAATATTCACGGTTATCGGTTTGATTAATTGTAGTACGCACAGTTGAGAAATTAATCTCAAAATAGTATGGAACCGACACGTATATTAAATTTAAAAAAGCTTACTAATTATTGAAATATTTTAGAAAATAGTTCTTGCCACATTTTTTACCTAATATTTTGCCGTCGTGAAACATTCATTTATCGCTCACTCTTATGCCGGAATCGATGTTATCAAATTATTACGTCTTTATTAATTTTCTAGAAACATATTACACTACACTGTAAAACACTTCTTAAACAGTAACAGGAGTATCTAACCCATACTCAGTTTAGAATACTCACTATACGTCAGCTTGCAAAGAGAGCAAATGTTTAGCAATACTGCAATAAAATTTTTGTTACACAAGTATACCTTTGACCGATTGCTAAAAGTGTATATATATGCTACCATAGATATACGGGAAAAAAGTTACCATACCTACTTTCACACCCTACAAATCGGTGTGGTAAGTCGGCAAATTACATTTTTTAACAGTGTACGTTTACTTATAAAGTTAGAATAAACCACTTTTTAGTTTATCCTTTTTGTTTTGTCTATAGACTTTCGAATTCCTACAAATTGCATTCAACTTTATTACATATTAATGCTCTCTCAACAGCGGAGACCCACTTATAAGACCGTTTAAGTGCGTGTTTAATTAATTATATTTATAAATGTTTGCGCCAAACAAGAGGTTTAAACCAGTCAACCAATTTCTTACTACTTCAAAATTTTATACAAGACTCCAATCCGATCTGATTATACATTAGAAAATCGAATTAGTAAAATCTTTTTCAGTCCAGCCGATAACGAATGTAAATTATTCTCATTAAAGCGAAGTTTCGCTATCACGCTGGACATGTTTTGCAACAAATAATTCATTACGTCTTATTTCGGTTTGTATGTATGTAGTACGTATGTATGTATGTTTATATATATTATATATATTATATATATATATATAAACATACACATAATCTTGTAGGATAGCAACATGCTCTCATAAAAAACACGTCAAAATAAAAATTGTTCTCTTTAAACTTATGGAGACAATATCTGGTGGTGTAGTTGCTCTCTCAGTTTCTAAAACATGTAATATTTTAAAATTATAAGCAAACATATTTTTACATGTTATAATTTAGATAACATTAATTAGACCAAACTTATGACACATTTTTACGGTGTGAATTATGTAGTTGATATAAGAAATTAATAGGTATTTTTGTTTAGTTAACCATGAAAAATTTACGTGTCATTGCACGAAAATAATAGGATCTAAGATATTATTTGTGCGACAAAAACACCACCAGAAGTAAAATGAATGAATTAATGTTGAACAGTATTTGACACAAATGCAAATATTTTACTTTAGAAGAGCCTTTTGATAATCAAATACATATGACGTGTCAAATTCCAAATTTGCATAAATCGGTTAATACATAACGGGGAAACTCACCGACTTACCGAGATTATTTCACGCTGAATAATAATGTGACGGACTACGCCAATACAAGTACAAAAACGGCATATGATTGTATTAATCGATATAAACGAACACAGTAAAGGTTGTGGTCTGCTCTGAAAAAAAAAAAAAAAAAAAAAAACTCCCATAGATAACAGTTCCGTCAGTAGGGTGACAAACAATAACATATTTTCTGGTTATTGCAATTTTTGGGAAGGGCTCACTTTACCAGACGCGGCGTGCTGGCAGTCGTTTATATCTGAATGAATCGAGGTGATCCAGGATTCGTACTTGGGTGACGTATCGGTGACGAGAACCCACGTATGAAGTACCGGGTCTCGTCTGGAGTGAGCAAATTGCATTGGGCCATCAGTCAGCCCAGAATACACAACGACTGTGACGGCGGAACAGAGAGAGAGAGAATCGGGAAGATAAATTGGAGTGACAGAGAAAGGGATGGCATAAAAATTGCGCGCGACTCTCGGAAGACGCCGTCGCGGCTAAATCCGATTCCGGAAAATGTGGGAAGAGTATGGAGGCAAGCGGATAGGACTTGTTGAGGTGGTCGACAAGGGGGGAGGGGAGAGGAAGTTAGGAGAGAGACTGCATCGTTCGTGTCTGGCTGGTAGTTGGAAGAAGGAAAAGACGACCAGTCGCCATGGAAACAATGTTTGAACGAAGCTATGGCGCGCAACCTTCACGACGGGGGTTGGTTGGAGGTGACGGCATTGGATTGAGGAGGGAGAGGGAAGGGGGGTTACGAAGAGCTGCCTCACCGGAAGCTCTCGAAATGTCCCGGGGACAGGGTGGGAAACCGCAGTCCGAATGGGAGAGGAGCGGGACAAAGAAGTAAATAAAACATGAGGGATAAAGCTATATAACCTTTCCAGAAAAAAATAGAGCACATCCCTTATTTATTTAAACTTCCATTATCGGATAGAAGTGTTTGGGCAGCTTACCCATTTGACTGATCAATATTTCATGATATTCGATTTACCACGCGTCGCTCTGCTTAAAACTTTTGCAGCCATTTTTCCTTTATTTTATGTGTCCTTTTCTGAATTTTAACGAAACATAAAATCAGGTATTAATTTATCTAGATTGATTAATAAAATAAATCCCTTTCTGAAGAACGAAACCGGCGTACTGAAATAACGGTGTTTCTGCAGCAAAGCAACAGTGGATTCCCGCGTATTTGTAATTGCATCGTATCTCAGTCGAAAAGGAAAGTGTGTACTCACAACTGATACATTATTTCTTTGCGTTATGAACATAATTTTAGGAGTATAGTTTTTAACTTAAAATCCAGTTTATTTAATTACAAAGAGAAATTCCCTACCATTGGTGTCTGCGGCTGAAGAACCGATTGGTTAGAATGCCCGCTCCTAGTGTTATTCTGTAGTAACTTGAACGAAATACGGTTCGGTTTGGACTGCGTAGCTTATGATAGTTAAGGGCGTTGGACCCGTAAAAATTCAAAATTTTATATTTGTGCCAAACACTGTTCAACTTTTGCACATCAGATAACACGTTAATTCTCCAAATAAAAAAAATTTAGCCCCCATAGGGTTTGCATAATCACTCATCAAAGTCTCAAAATGGCCACTGCGGTGTAGCCAAAATCAAAAAAAGTCATTAACGAATAAATTCAAAATTACAGGAACTGATAAGTTAGTGTATCAATGCATTTTACAACCTGGTTGACAAAGTTACTTTTGAAAATTTCAGTAGTAGCCAAAAGTCAAACTTATGCAAAAATTTATTCATTTTCATCAATTTTTTAAAAATACATAAAGTTATCGCTTTGTGTTCTCAAAAGTGTCTTGAAGTAGCTCACATAATTAAGAATCAATATGAATTATCTTGTTTCTACAAGTTAATAATTTTTTATTATTTTGGCTACACCGCAACTGCCATTTTGTGACTTCGATAGGTCATAATGCTAAAACTATGGGACCTAATTTTTTTTTTAATTTGGGGAAATGACATGTTACCTGATGTGTAAAAGTTGAACAGTGTTTGGCACAAATATAAAATTTTGAATTTTTACGGGTCCAACGTCCTTAATTAGTCCGAAGTATGTCTACCTACGGAAAGAAAACCTATTTCAGATAATGAATAGATTATAGTTTGTAAACAGTATGCATTCACTAAATGCTATTTCAGCACCATCTCACATGCAAAGGTAACACGTTGGACTAATAATCGAGAGGACCCGGGATCGACGCTCGGCTCCGGTCTTCCTGATTTTGGTTTTCCGTGGTTTCCCGAATTCGCTCCAGGTGAATGCTGGGACGGTTCCTTGATAAAGGCCATGGCTGACTCCTCTCCCAGCTCCTGTCATTGTACCATGTCGTGTGTCGCCATATACTGACCTCGCTTTCGACAAGATGTGAAGCCCACTTAACATACCTTACCTTACCATCTCACATAGTCAAAAACTACATTTCCGACTACTCTATAATAAAATGTTGTTACTGGATACGAGCAAAACTACGACAGAGTCGTGCATAGCCACCTCCCGAAATCACGTTTAGGTAAATCACTTACGTAAATTCTGCACTCCTGTTATGTTGCTTGTGCAGAGAGTGATGATGTGACACTTGGTATATGTTCCAGTGTCACCCTTATCGCTCCCTTGAACAAGGCTTTTTAATGCTGGTAAGTATTCCTGGTCCGCCTTTGTATGCAGAAATGCAGTTTGTTTCCTAAGGGGGAATATTAGACAATTATATTGTATTTTCAGATTTTGAGCCATAATATTTATTCAAATTGTATTATCAAAATTCTCTTTTCGGCAAAGCATAGGATATATTCTTGGTAAACTGTTTGACGTAATTAATATTGGCATGATTCATTAATTTGCTATGCAGAATCATTACAAAAGAATTACAGGTTAACTTTCAAGAATTCTCTTGCAATGATTCTGCATGACACGTTAAGTAAAGATACCTTTGTTATTTACGTCAAGCAGAATATCAACAATATATTCTATGGTTTCTCGAAGAGAAATCTTTGATAATACAATTTGAATACACGTTATGGCTCAAAAACTAAAAATACAATAAAATTGTCTAATACTCCCCCTTATCGCGGATAAATAAAAGAAGATTAGGCTTAATATAACGAAAAGCTGCAAAAATTTCATATAAAACTAGGCAGGCTCAAGTAATCAATCTGCACAAGTAAAAAAAAAAAAAATTAAAAACTGTTATTTCTCACAGGGGGGAAATGTTACAACCGTGCTACATAAACGCCACTCTGTGACTGGGTTGAAACAAAGACAACCTTCACTGATATTTTTCAAAGACATTCCACAGGAATAAGAGTCACTTTATTTTTCCTGTCGTTACTAAAGATAACGCCATCGTCAACTCGACTGAGAAGTGACAATAAAGTTTCACGGAAACAAAATAAACAACATAATCGCCTAGAAGTTTTACTTTCTCCGCAAAGTACTTAGGTCTGTTGTAAAATTATCTCTCGCGTGCCGCGCACAAGAGCATTGTCTGTCGTCGCACAGTGATGTTTACGTCGATTTTATTCCTTTCTTCTAAAAAAACTTATTGCCGCTATTAACTCCTGACATTTACAGCGGTCATGATCACAGCCAAATGTCCATATGTCACACAGATATAGTTTCTCTATAAAATTTACTCGTTCCTGCAGAACATTAAATAACTATACTCTTGTAAGCAAAGACTTCTCTGATGTGAAAATGTTTTCCAATAAAATTAAAGCAGATGTTGCATTGAAACCCGTGCAGTCGCTGAACTGACAAAGTTTGTTAAGGGTATTTTAAGTGAGAAAAAATTACAATTCTGTACTTGTATGAAATAGTGTTAGTTTAATAGACGCTACTTCTGAGTACATTTTCCTCTTACAAAAAAAAATTGCGTAGTCAGTTTTCCCATGGTAGTATTTCAAAGTAAAAATTTACATATAATTACTTCATACATAACTTGAAAACCAGTAAATATTATGAAACGTAGTACTTCTCATCACAACTACATGCTCCGAGCTACTGCTTGAAGTATGTAAAAGAAACCATTACAAAAATGTTTGTGTTTAAAAAAATTCTAAAATTTGCAATTTTTTGATAATTTTAACCACTTTTTTAAGTACAAAAATATTTTACATTGGGTTTTAATATGCTTCAAGCCGTAGACCTTGACACGTAGTTTTGATGTGATTTTTTCCATGTCATTATGTTAACTGGTTTTCAAATTTTGTATAAAGTAAAAATATACAAATTTCGGTTTTGAAACGCCATTATGGAAAAACCGGTTGAGTTAAATTTTTTACGTAAGAGGAAATTGTACTCTCAAGTAATGTTTACAAAACTTACCCTATTTTATACAAATATAAAATTATAATTTTTTCTCCCCCCCCCCCCACTTGAACGCCATTAAGGTGGCTGCCTGGGTGAACATTTTGTGAGTTCAAGGCCTCTAAGACGGAAGTGGTAAGGACGAGACATCACGAGCATCGCGCCTCTAGACGCAAGTCACTGAACTGCCGTGCAATATTCTCGACGACATCGCGTCTGTATGAGACTTTCAGCAGTTCCCTGAGCATTTTATGACGTATTATTAAAGACGACAAAGGTGTGTTGGACCCACCTATACTTTTAAAAATATTTTACAGTAAGATTCATATACAAAAAAAAATTCGCCATTTACGGCCATGATCTTTAATTTTTTTTCTAACGTTTGCAAATAAGTTGAATGTTTTTTAACCAAATACTTTGAAAAAAATTGAGACTGTGTACAGTTATACGATACACAATTTTGTCAGAACGGTTTTTTTTAATAATGTACCTATTGCTAGCAAAAAATAATTTTGCTCCGGTTTGGCTTATTTTGACAATAAAATATGTACTATTTCAGAGACAAAAATCTAGAAATCTGTTTTGTGTATTGCAACAGAAAAAATCAGATACAAACCATGATATATAAGTGTTAAAACTGCCAGATTGAATTTTTTATGTATGTATTAATTTACGTTAAAAAAATATTTTCGAAACCTTTGCTAAACTAAAGAGTGAGGCCTTACGGGCTAGAAAAAGTGCTGTAATGCATAGAGGTAAACTTGGAACAGGGGGCCTATGCTCGAGTTTTCGTTCGTATGCGAATCGCCCGCCTGACTACTCGAAATGCGCTGTTGGTATGCTTGAACATTCTGCCGTCCTCATACACGAGACTCGTGTACCAAAATCTACTCGAGTGGTGGCAGGCAGCCGAATTGGGGATTTCGCATACGAGAAGCCGTAAAACCGAAGCTATGGAGCAATATTTCGACATGCAAATTTTTTGTTTTAAGTTCTCAACAGTATTTTAATAGAAACTCGCCACTAATTACGTTCAGTGTTAAAATGGTAAACATGTAAGTAAGCTCTTTTGCAAGAGTATATTTATTTTACAAAAATATTTTACACGCCCTTAATCACAAAATAATACTGTATTTATTAATTCTGAGTAAACTATTTTAAAATTAATATACTAACATTATTCAGTTAAAGGTACTCACATTGCATGTTATAAGTCGTAAATTTTTGCTACTGACTGAAACATACAAATTTGTGCCTTCAAAAAACTCAGTAAATTATTAACAAAAATGCGCTAAGATACAGGCAGTACGATAAAAAAAAAACATTCTATAAAGCGTGAGTAATTGATCGTTGGAAAAGATAACTGTGTGCTAGGTTCCATTGCTATGTCTACATACAGTTTTTTTACATTATTTGTGTAATCATATACGTTTTGTTATTCGTCATTGGGTAAAATAAAATTTAAACTTTCTCTGTTGAATTATGTAAAGTTCAACAAGCAATGATGTTATGAAACATTGTATAGTACCAGACATTTTCGTTATTTTCCATTTTCTTTGCTCATTATATGCAAACCCGAGAATAAAGTTCTTGTAATATTTCATGATTATGACGGCTGTTAAATAATTAAGGCGAGTGGTTAATTTAATTTGAGTAAAATACTGAGACAAAAAATTCTACATGTTAACGGTAGGTACTTGGCCTCATACATAAAATTCAACAAAATTTGCTCTAATTTGATTAAATCGTCTCAAATTAAATACATGAAATAATGAACATAATTATATTATTATAGGTTAAAACTATGTAACTCAAGCATTTAGTTTCTTGAAGCCTTCGTTTCGTTAGCGTTACTCTATAAGTGTTTTTA
The DNA here is from genome assembly GCA_003012365.1 of Medauroidea extradentata. NCBI lineage: Eukaryota > Metazoa > Arthropoda > Insecta > Phasmatodea > Phasmatidae > Medauroidea > Medauroidea extradentata. Next base: position 74,518 of record PNEQ01072953.1, on the reverse strand, counting down.
TTTAACTCACTTAACAGGAAAGAATAACTCTCTTATGTTCAAATTTATGTTATTTGTTTTAAAAATTACATTTTAGTCTAAGAAAATGTGATATTAATAAATGTCATTTACAGGAGACGCGCAGCTAAATATATGTGAGGCGTAATTCATATGCACCTACATTTGCGACATAGTTGCTTCGTCTCTACAAACGGAAGATAAAGATTCGTTTCGTTGCGTCTAAAACTGAAAATTACGTAAAATTAATTAATACTTCGTAGAGTATTTTTTTAGCATGAAATTATTAATGCTTTTATTGAAATAAAAAAAAACTTAATTGGGGGAGTTCAGAACCCGAATACTTTGGTTAGAAAGCTAGCACACTGCCATTGCACTACGATAATTATATCAATGGTGTCCGGAAATATTGTATTTATTGTATGTATGTCGCAAAATCCTGTTTTTCAATGACATTTCCTTTTGTGTTTGATCGATTTAGTCACACTGACATTGTTTCTGATATTTTCAGATTCTTCTATCATACTGATTAGCATTTTAAATCCCTTAGTTATCACAGAAGCTCATATTTTGTAAGTCGAGATAGACATTCGAATAGCCGCCATATTGTCGACCAACGGTGCTCACTTCGTACACTTATTTCGTACACGAGTTCGAGACAGTGGAGCATACTTTTTTCAACTAGGCCAGTTCGTATGCGAATCTGACCATTCGAAACGACTCGTACACGAACGCTCGAGCTGTGTTTTCCAGCATAGGCCCTCAGGTATACATTCGTGTAACGTTCTTTAAATAACATTCCTAACAGCTGAATGAAAGTATTCCAAACATCGTATGATCTCATGTCAGCCGCTCTCTATACGCTTCTGTTATGCAACTGTTCATATTTTATGACGAGCGCCTCTCGCTCCTCGGGAATGCTCGGGGGCATTCGTTCAACCTCGGTGAATGAGCCAGACGTTTCCTCTCCCATCCCGCTCCCTTGTAACAGTTAGTTTAGGTTAGTTTCGTATGTCAAAAATACTGTGCGCTGAATCGAAGGATGGTTCTGTTAGGTTAGGAAACTACAATATTAATCAATATATGTGGCGCTGCCGAGAAGCTCAAACGCCAAGGGTAAACGAACGCTCCAGAGATTTCCTGAAGAGCGAGAATGTTAACACGACCCAGGTGCTCGGTTTTTTTTCTGTGTTCATAATTTATTAACCTCTCTACACAGGATGTGTTCCAATGATTTCAAATATTTGGATGTTTCACATAGCCGGAATGAAATACAGCGTCTACGTGATTCTACTGAGGATGCGACCACGAATCACGGTTTGACAAGTAATATGAATGAAAAGGAGGAGGGAGGGTTTACCTAGAGATCCATGTTCTTGACAGGATTCCAGCCTCTAAATCACTCCACTGCTGATATACAGACCATACCAAAATATTTAACATGTTATAGCCTACACTCCTACCTGTACTTAGGAATAAAATAAGCTGGAAACTTGCACACGAACTTGAAAGATGAAGTTGTTTCAGAGGGAGACGTTTATTTAATGAATCTGGACTGTTCTTATTAGAGATGCCGTAATGCCCTACGAGTAAGTATTAAAACCATACAAATATATTTTCTCTTCTGACCCAAATTATTATTATTATTCAACAATTCTTGTTTGTAAATGCCCAAGCCGCAAAAAAGTGTGCATGAAACTGTAATTTAACAGCTGGAATTTTTTCTTCAGTTTTGTTATTTGGGATTCTGTGCGACGCAAATGAAAACAGATGTTGTGAGTCACTATTGGAAAATAGGCAATCCGGAACGACAGTCTTTTATAGCTTTGCGAGGAAACAATTTACAAGAGTAATGATTAAAGAACGCCAACTTTATAGGCCTGGTTCACTTTTGGTTGCCTTAAAATTACGTACATAGGAATTTCCGAACACCGTCCTTGGCCAACGAAGATCGAGTTGAGGCACTTACGCGTAGTTTATTATCGGACCGAGACACGTAAGTTGATTTAGGTCCAAAATTATCTCCCGCAGCATTAGGATGGGTGTGTAAATAAGAATCTTCGCAAGGAGATTCACTCAGTAAGAGAAGATAGATGCCTTGGAAATGAATGTCCCCACACCCGAACGAGGACAACATTAATTATAATAAATTCTCTCGTTAATTTGAGAAACGTAAGTGGTTGTGGCAGGCGCCTTGGAAGGCAGGTTTCGAAATATCCCGAGGCGGGAATTATTCTGTTGGCATTATGAATCGCTGAACACGATTTAGTTACTTCGCCCAATAATCATTAGCATAGAAAGCATACTCACTGAACATAGGACGTCTCGCCCATCTATGGTGTACGCATAAATTACAGGTATCCTCAGTGCTGCTGATTAATGTCACATCTTCATAACCGTGTCTCACACGAACACTTATTCAAACAGTTCAGACTTATAATTACAACCTATATATCAACAAACCACGCACTACAACATCGAGAATTAAAAACAGAAGATATTCATAGCCATTATACTAGCAAATGAAGTAGCCGAAAGCATCACAGTAAATTTTGCGTTTATCAAATTTGGATATTTGTGATGATTTGCAGTTTAAAATAGGCTTTTGAAGGTGGCGAACGGAAAATTCTGAAATCTGATTAAAAATTAAGTGTATAAAACAATGAAAAAATCATAACAACGAGCGTTGTTCAGCGCTTACGTATCGTCCTCGTGTAAATCATTCGTAATATACTTGTAATAGAGGACGTATTAATACATTTACCTGGTTTAAAAGCGCGAACTAAATGTCTTTATATTTCTACCCAAGTACAACTGGAATGCTTAGGAACTTTCAGACTCCTAACGAATAATACAAGTCGTTACAAATATCCCAAGTATTAAACGTACAGCCGGCCGGTTTCTTTGAAGCCATCTTTCACTTGTTCTATTTTTGGTAAGCCGGGAAATATTCCGTGTCACTTAAAAGCGTGTTTACTTCTTGTGAAAAAAAAAGTGACACTTTCTAAACAGGTTATGTTTACCGTATTTTATTTAAACAAGCTTGGATACCCTCCCCCACTCCCCCTCCCCACAGGTTCTCTGGCCCTCTAAAGAAGAACAACAAACAAGCAAAAGGGCCGACTCGGCTGGTTCTTATGATATATGGCGCATCGGGACCATAAACACGGGCGCACATGGAAGAGATACAGAGTGAAGCTCCGGGCAGGAAGGCCACGCGGTTGGGAAAGAAAGAACGAACGAAGAACAGATGAAAGGAGGAAAGACCTTAGATATATATGCAGAAGTACAACGACAGGGACTTAAGGGCATGGCCTACAGCAATTTTCACAGCAACGTTTTTATTTTCATATTAGTATCCGATTTTTTCTCATGCAAGACACAAAAATTACTAAATTTTGCTCCTATAATTTTTTTATCTCTCATAGTTTTTGCATAACGACTCGATAAAATCTAAATTTACATATTACAATTTAAGAGATAACACTAAAACCAACTGACATACCTAACTGAAAAATTCACACAGGATAAACATGCCGAAGGTTACAATTTATCATACATAAATACAAAGAATTTTTTTTGTATTTAAGTAAATATGATGATGTTTAAAAAAAACAGATTTTGTGGTTAACCCTTGGTGAACTTATAGCATACAACGTTGTTATTCACTATTTTTTTTTTTTTTTTTTTTTTTTTTTTCAGTTTCGTAAGTGAGTTCGTTTTAGTGTCGTCCTTAAAACCGTAACGTGCAAATTTTGACCTTAACTACTCAATACGCAAAAACTACGAGATACAAAAAATTTTACAACAGCAAATCTTAGTCATATTTTGTGTTTAAAACAAGAAAAAATTATCTGGTACGATCATAAAAATAAAAACATGGTGATGAAAACTGCATTCCTATACAGCGGGAGCAAGATGCTGCACCTGAGGTACGGAAACAGCAGGCGATAAGAGCTAGACTGGCTTGTGTGTCATCAACATTGTCGCCTTTATGTGCGGAATGCGAAAACGGCGTGCAGTGTTTCGATCACTGACTTCTCCCTATGGGACTTGAAGCGGTGTCACTAATATCTCTGACAGACACCACAGTTTATTTAAAGAAATCACCAGAGAAAAAAATTTAAAAAGACAAATATTCAAATCCTACTACCAGCAATTCCAAACCAAACATATCAATTTCATCACAATAAGTCTCATTCAAAACAAATAGATGAACTTGGGAAACTGACAACTCTGCAGAAAAGCAATACAATCTCTCGATGAACTACAAGAAGATGCGCCAATGGCGGTTGCGACAGAATAATACCCTCTTGAGCTGTGCTGTTAAGAAATGGAAATCATTCTACACCCCCACCTCCCACACAAACACACGCGCGCGCACACACACTTTCCTTAAAACCATTTATTAACCACTTTAGTCGGATCCTTTAGAAAGGCGAGGTACCGCGACAGATGGCGGCGGGACAAGAGACCACCACCAGCGCAAATCGCTGGCAAACGACAAGCAGAATTGGCCGCGAGATTAAAAAAAAACTGTTTTAAAAAAGCTGCATAGTTAGAAGAGCTAGCCGGCGAGGACGACTGGCGGCAAAAGACGACAAAGAGATATCTTCTAAGGGAGATTCACGGGCAATTGATTGATGAACACTAAATCCGTGTATTTACGACGTGTCGGAACTTGGTGCGATGCTTGTACGAGTCGTAAATCTGAGGTCACAGACATCTGCAAGCAGTCTTGTACTTGTAATTGAAATTAGAATTACTAGTATGCCGTAGTAATGAAGTGACAGAAAAATTACCCTTCTAATTACAAAATAATTTTGTAATTTAACAGAAAGTATGCTTCCACCAGACCGAAACCAATAAAAACATTCGGCAAGTGGATAAAAACAGAAAACGACCACACAGAGTCTAAGAAATATGTAACATGTACAATTAAATAAAATGCGCACAGTCCTTCCGTTACTGTACATTTATTTACCCTACACTGAAAAAAATACTTATTAGTCACTGCAAAATATTTTGTTAAAATGGACCCTACCAAATTTTTTTTTCCAGTGACCACAAACATCTTTGCTGTCCCCAAGAAAATTTTGCAATGACTACAAAAAAATTTTGTAACCACTACAAAAAAATTTGGTAAGGTCCATTTTAGTAAAATATTTTGCAGTGACTAATAAGTATATTTTTTTCAGTGTAGGTATTTCAATGGAAGCGTATAGAATGCAAATATCGAGTTGTGTACAATGTATATGGCTATGTATCGTGGGTTTAATGCTACTACTAGATAACCAGGCAGCTGGAGATATCTTCTTGTAACAATGATAATTGCTTTTGTCACACACATAGTTGTTTGTTGAAATAAATATCTGTGTTGCTACAATACACCTAATTAACACATTTATAATTACGTACATGCCGATAGGAACAATCTTAATGTTAGAATGGACATCTGCAGACAACTTAGAGTTGGAAAAATTAAATTACCTAGTTGTTGCACTAAGTTGAGGATATGATGTATGGGTTGTAGCCCTCTGGGAAGACAACGTGTGATTTGTGAGAATATATGATTGTTTATAATTACATTTTGAGCACAATGGTGCACGTATAGCTGTCGAAATAGTCCTACGTGCTACGCATTTTTAAAGTTACAAATATTGTGTGCAAAAAAATTTGGTGTTCAGAAAGAGTTATATTAAGAGTGTTCAAGTGGCAAAAATGTAGAATTTTATATGTTATATCTGTGACCACATTTTACACTTTTTTTTTAATCTATTAGCTAATAGTTCATAATACGTAATGTCAGTGTAAATTGTAAATTATTTTATTCGAGTGAATTGGTTTTTCCTATTTGCATGTTATCGCAACACGCATATTTTAATTTCAGGTAAGATAAGAAATTATTATCTGTAGACGCCACGATTTACTTTAGTCCTATAGTTAGAGCCCAAGATTTGCTTTGTCGGTTGGCGTACAACAAAGTGTGATTGTACGTGCAACGTGTGAAGTTCTTTTGTTTATACAGTGCGTTTTGTGCAAAAAAAAGGTATCTTTGTGACATAATACGGCTAACTTACAATGTTTTGAAGGTACATTAATATTAGGACAGTCTGTATTTATTACTTATATAGATATATTTGTTTAAACAAGTAGTCAAAAATATATATGAAAACAATCATCAAGAAAAAATTTGCCAGGGCTTTTAAGGTATTCAATTTACTTGGAACCAGCTGTACCTATAATTTATTTCGCTTTGTATCAAATGGATACAGTGGTGTGTTCATGGGGAAGTCTACAGAGAAGGAAACAATGCGTTTGTGAGGAAAGGAATGTGCGTCCGGCAACGTGCAGACATACATCCGGTAAGTAAGGAGTTTCCTCGTATTGCGTAATGCCGCCAAGGTCTCTCAGCAGAATTCGGAGGAGTCCTCTGTGTTTCTGCCCTTACGGCATGTGTTTCAACGATAAACTTTATTCGGGAGTCATGGCGTGAGCAAGGCTAAGGGATTATCCTTATCAAGATGTTTCCTGTAAAAACAATGTTTACGCGTATACGTTAATGTTCGTAAATAATTGTTCTGTGAACATGGTTTGATACACGCTGCAAGGTCACCCTTATAGCTCCGTCACTTCTGAGCATCTAACACGCAGGCAGGCGTTCTAGAAGGAAAATATAATAATTTTATATTTGTATTGAATAGTGTTAGTTGTGTAGTCGTTACTTGTGAGTGCAATGTCCTCGTACAAAAATAAATATCTCGGCTAGTTTTCTCTTAATGACAGTTCGAAGTCAAAATTTTTATTTTTTACTTCATACAGCCACCAAAAACCAAATAATGTAATGAAACGAAATAATTTCCAGTGAATGTACATGATACGGGCTAGATACGGCTAGTTAAAAATATGTATAGTGTTTTCAAAAAAACATTTAAATTTTTAATTTTTTATAATAATTTTATAAGTTTTTTTTAAACGAAAATATTTTGTATTAGGTTTTTATATACTTTAAGCTCTATCCCGTGACATGTAGTTTCGCTGTGAATTATATCGTTTCATTATGTTGATTGTTTTTCGAGGAGGGGGAGGGGGATGAACTAAAACATGCCAATATTTTACTTTTAAATGCCCTTGTGTGAAAACTGGGTTAACTTTTTTTTTCAAAGGGGAAAATATAGTAACGTCTACAAAACTAACAATATTTCATTCAAACATAAAGTTAAGATTTTTTCCCCTCTGGAACGCCCTTAATGTTATTCGTAAGCTTACTGTACATTAAAAAGTGTTTTACGGTAAATACGACTGAAGTTTTGCACACATATTATTGTCCGCGGGTGTAAACGGCGTTCGTAATATGTACGTATCGCTCGCTTAACTACGTTTAAATGCTACACCTGGGAGCATAGTAAGCTAAGAAATGAGCAAACGCTAACTTGAAACTTTTAACCACTGTGTCTGCGATTCATATCTTCTATATTGCAACCGTAAACACGTTTTCTAGTGCTCATGACGCCAGCAAGTTTTAGTTTCAACTCTCGAGCGGTGTTCGAATTCGCTATAAAACAACTATTATGTTATTCAATCGACCACGTGACCAATTTTCGGGCCTAAAAATGTGGGGGTTTATGGAATGATATTACCTGACGAGCACACGAAATCCCCAAACAGCTCCGCAAAGCGACTGCTGATGTTTCTTAAGATTTATTGTTCCGTATTTCTACTGAAACTAATAATATCTGCCTACGACAATCATTAGCCTATATATAAAGAATAAATAAGATGTCACAATGGTTTTTGTTTGTAAACAATACAATTCATATTTATTAAAAATTTATTTTGTACGATGTAACATTGGACTCGCATTCGGGAGGTCTAGGGTCCGATCCCCAGCTTCGGCCATCCTGATTTCAGCTTTCAATTTTTCCCGAAATCGCTCCAGGGGAATGCTGAGACGTTTCTTTAAGGCCTCGCTCTTAAGTTTTGCAGTGGTTTGGAAAATGTTATTTTTAACGTGAATTAATACATATATTAAAATTTCATCTCACCGTTTTAACACTCGCATATCATTGTTTGTAGCTGAATTTTTCTGTTACAATACACCAAACAGATTTTTAAATTTTTGCCCCTGAAATATCACATATTTTGTTGTCAAAATAAGCCAAAATAAAGAAAAATAATTTTTTTTTGCTAGCGAACGGTACGTTATTTTGAAAAACGCCTTCCAAATTTGTGTATCGTATGACTGTGCACAGTCTCAAATTTTTTCAAAGCATTTGGTTAAAAAATATTAGAGTTATTTGCAATTTGTTTGAAATAAATGGAAAATCATGGCCTTAACAAAGGCCATGGCCGACTCCTCTCCTAGTTCCTGTCATTGTAACAAGTTTAATGACCTCGCTTTAGACGAGACGTAAAGCCCACTTACATTAATTTACATGACATATTAAAATAACAAAAATTAATTCCATTATATATTAAAATAACATAAATTAGTTGCTGACATTGTATTTTTATTACCTTTTATTGCAAGCAGAGAGTAACTAAAAATTACTTGCTGCAACAGTAATTTTCAAATAATTACGAAAACTAACCTGTAATATTTATTTAGAATGTCTCTTTCACATGTCCCGTCTCGCTAGATCACTACGAAATAAATAGGTTGTAACCAAATATATACAATCAAATAGCTAGGTTCTAATTTTGGACGCATTTCCCTAAGATCAATTTGTGAACGTGTAGCGAGTTTAAATTTTATTCTACACGGTCTAAGAAGTGATTTTTTGTAAAAGCTTAAGGAAACGAGGAAACAAGAAAAGTAAAAAAAAATAACATTGATATTTAATCAAGCCTCCAGTTCCCAACTTTGCCGTATGTAGCGCTGATATTCGACGTTCGAAAATATCCACCGTAAATTTATAAATCCTAAATCCCCAAATTTGCCGTATCGAAACACAGCTTCGGAGTGCAATGGTTGCATAATTATGAAGGCGTAGGGTAAACACCACCACAATCTAGTTATTATGTATAGAGAGACCCATTGACACATGCAGTGAGAGAAATTTGTTTACCTAGAGTAAAAAATAACATAGTACGAAGGACTGTTCAAAAGGAACAATAAGAAAACAGTGAATTATACGGCTGGGTGAGAGAAGGTGTACTCGAACTTTTAAGACAATGTAGAACTAACATACGACCTGCTGCACGTGATAGAGTAGCCGTGTACTGTAAACATGTGTTACTCGAGCCGGCAAAATGAGTAGTTGCGCGCGAGTTACGAGCACCGGTGTAACATTCGGGCAGCAAACCGTATTTCACACCACGTTCCGCTTCCGGAAGCCGTCCCCGACCAAGGTCAGCTGGTCGTAATAGTGGTCCTAAGGTCAGCTTCCTCTCTTACTCCTTTATTTCTACTACACTCAGTGCTGTAAAAATTTGAGCACTCTGCCAAGGTCACCATTTTGTTTGTAACTACACAAAATGTGTGCAATCTTATCAAATTCATGCAATTTTTGTGTAAGAATCTTGTGTCAGTAATTTGAAAGTTACAAAAAATTTGAGTTAATTTTTTATAAAGTAGTTTCTGCTTTCTGCTTTGTGATTTGTAGCATTGGTAGCACTTAATTTTTTTTTGTATGTACGAGGCCGCCTCGGCCTACCTTTTTTGATACTATGTGTATTTTTGGTGTAATATGAGCAGTTGGTCTGCGTAATTTGTCTGGTCAGGCCTGGCAACACTGCTGACTCAGTAACCGAGAATGTAGGAAAAAAGATTGTTTTTCGCATTATTATTTTTTTTTTGTATTTCTAATTTTTCATTAATATGTACTTTTTGTGAATTGATACAATGCAGATTGGGAATTTTTTTTTTGTGTTATTATTTGCGTATGTGTTGGCTACAGTCTAGTTTCCTTTATTGTTTTTAAATGTTTTTCTTGGCTAACTTTGACTTTTCTGAGACGATATAGCACTACGATGGCTCATGTCCACAATATTTTTATTTAACTCTGTTGCAAGAATCTTTCAAAGGCATAAAAAACGCAAAAGTTACGGATGACGACCAAATTAGGCAGGAAACAAAGTGAGTGTTATAGTTGTACCTAAAACTGTTAAATTAGTATACATTATTAATAGTAAAATTATCGCCTAATATTACAAACATGTGCTATATTTTGCATCAATTTTTTTATTAAATTAACTTAGCAAAATAAATGTTACGAATCACTTCCGTACATGATGACGTCAATCAAATTACCAAAGTACAACAATCACAATGCTGCTCAATCACATAATAAACAATGTTTTATCGTTTAAAATAATCGTGATTATTGATTGTAAATATTTGATCCCAAATGTGTTGGTATATTTGGCCATTTGCTATATTGAAATTTAAAACAGCTCAGCAAGTTTATTTAGCTACTGTACATTATCGCGATAAAGCGTATTGTCCTTCAAAATCGTTACTAAGGAGCATTGTCCTTAATATTCGTTGAGAACGAGATTTATTTGTGAATTTGGTCCATTTACGTGCAATCGGGCAGCAAAGGGTCTTGGTAGAGATTCCGACCAGGCCTGCATTAACAAACCATCCCAGTATTCACGTGGAATGATTTCGGAAAACCACGGGAAATCGAGATCAGGATTGTCGGAGCAAGGGGTCGAACTCTGGTCCTCCCGAATACGAGGTGAGTGTTTTACCTGCGCTACACCTCGCTCGGTAATAATAGAATGGCAATCTCGACAGCGAATACAACGTAAAGAAAGTAAATTAACAACTTTTGAATGTTGTCTAGTTAGCATCCTCAGTATGCAAGTATGAGTGTTAAGAGGCATCCCTACCCGTGCTTCAAATGCGCTGCGGCGAGTTACGGTTATTTTATTTTACGAAACTATTAAACACGCATTGTATTTCTATATCTACGAAAAATAACAAACACTTCAAACTATGTCCCTATAGTTTTAAAAATTCGGAACCTTTATGGGAAACAACATTTTCGGGCCCCTCGAAATGTTAAAAAAAAAAAAAAAAATGTCTTTTACAGACGGCCATATCTGCAAATATAACAACCGTATTCGAAAAACACAACTATAGAAACAATCGTTAGACTTTGAACTATGCTGTGGTCACCGCTTAAAGTCCCTTAGGAATAAGAATAATAGTAAAGTACTGTACGTCAGCTGAGTCGCTTGTGCGGAGAGGCGATAATATATTACATACGTCGGTTAGTGGCAGCCTTACTGCTCCTGCCTCACACACACAAACGCAACCTATCTAGGGAGGCCCAGCGCTTCAAATGCAGTGCAGTTCGTTCGTAAATACGTTTTTTACGAAACTATTTCACATGTGTCCATTGTATCCATGTAAGGAAATAAAATACACTTCAAAGGATGACGGGAAGTAGTTTTCAAGCATCTCGTCGATTAGAAAAATCAGTTCGGAGCCCCTCGAAATGGTTAACAACAGTTTTATATGAAAAACTACTTACAGGATTCCTGTAAAACAACTCTAGAAACACGCAAATTACTTTTCTAAAAACTTTTCTCCAATAAAAAGATGGTGTCATAATTTAAAGTGTCAGTCAGACGAGTGTATTTACGATCGATACGACTGCACACCGTTTCAGTGTCTTGCGGTAGAGGCAATACCGCACCAGATGAGCCGGTCTACATCGCCCTTGGCGTCGTGCCTCACTCACACTAACACACGGCCAGTAGGCGGGCGCCTTAATCCCTGGTAATATAAGTAATTAGTGTGTCTGGTCGTAGGTCCCTTATGTTGGGAGTTAGGGATCTCGAGAAGGGATGACATGTTTAAATGCCTGCCCAACGTTTGCGAGGAGAAGTGAATTTATATTCGAAACCGAATGAAAGGGCAATGTTTACGAGACGTAATTTATGAACACAAGGGTAACGAGCGCATTATGAACGACTTCTTGGTGGTTGGGGAAGGGGAAGGTACGAGAGTATTCTCATTTCGATGTGAGATATGAGAAGGCTTGAGGACACGGAGAGGGATAGTGAAGGAAGGAGAAAGAAAATACTACACAAAGTCATCCCTTGTTTGGCCGGGGATGTGCCTGGCCAAGGCGTATTTTTGTGGACGTGTGTACTTTATGTTTTGAAAGTTTACAAACACGTAGGATAGGTTATGTAAACCCTTTTTGATGCGTGAAAGGGCTAAAACGACACAAGTCCAGCATAACTTGAATTAACTTCGAAAAATATTAATAATATCGAGAATACGCAGCAATAAACACGAAGGTACTAAATATACATATATTTTTGTTGCGTTTAATCTGTATGACATATCTTATTACTTGTAGGGCCTATCCATAAACAACCCCTCCCCCCCCGTGTTTTTAACGAAGGCAATTTTTTTTATAAAAAATCCTGTATATTTTTGTAAAGTTAATATCTCCATTCAAGTTGCTCGAATATCATACTTTTTGGAGAATCACTAGATTAGTTTCTTTTTACCATGAAAAACTATAAAACTACCTGCATTTTCTTGGCTTGTGGGTGTGAGCCGCGTCTGAAGACGCACAAGCCACTAAAATGCAGACAACGGCCGCGAAAGCCTGCGATCTATTTTATAAAACTACCTGCCCACAAAGAAAAAAAAATTTAAAGTGGGAAACTTCAATGAGAGTAAGGAAATTTGCGCACAAAAAAAAAAAAAAAAATGTGGTCAACGATAAAACACGTTTTGAAATACCGCGTGGACGTCTTCTCCGAAAATCAATTTCCGCGAGTCCTCCTGATAAATAAATAATCGCGTAGCCTCCCTTTCAAATGTCAGGCGTGGTCCTCCCAAGTCGCCCGGGGCGCGCTGGGAATGAATAACGGCCCGGCGGGGACGTGACGAATTTATTTATTCATTCTTTTTTTTTCCGTTAACCTGGAACCATAACTCACCTGCATTCCGGAGCATGCCCCGGCACGACATAGCTCAGTCTACAGACCAGGAAGGGCGGTATTCACTGCTCTGTGTGTGCCTAGGCCGTCTAAAGGACCTCCAGTGTAGTCGTTTTCTTCTTTTGAGCCGTGGGCAGCCGGTGGAGTTAGGAAAAGGGGGGGGGGAGTTAGACAGGGCGCCCATAAGGGGTTATGCAGGGAGGGGCCCTGAGTCCCCCCTAACAGATGTTCCATAATGTTTTTTTTTAATAATACTTATAGCAAACTATTTGCCGTTTGATAAGTTTCGTAATCAAAGCGGTTTCATGTGTCGAAATATGCCAGTGTCTACAAATTCATACACAGGATATACCCGTTCCTGTTGACAGAAACATAGCCTGCGTCACCAAGCAGGCTGAATTTTCTTGATTTCTTCCTGATTTAAAATTTGACAAGGTTTATTTGAAAATATTCCAATAGGAACCTAGCTAATTACAATACCTTGCATTTAGCGCATTTTATTCCAAACATTAAAGCGTATTTGTGGAACAGTTAAGCTATTTCTAAATTTAATATAATAGTTATCTCTCACCATATAATAACTACTAGTACCTATTTAGTCTTATAATACGTACATAATTGTAAAATGTTATGCTTCTATTAAGAGATATTGTTGATAATTCGTCACATCTTTAATTTATCAAGTGGGAATGGATAACTTTTCCAAAAGAGGTGACAAAGCCTCTACACCTCGCGCATGAAATGAAGTGAACACTGTTGCAACATGTTAGGAGAAAGTTTTTATTAAAGAGATACAAGTGTGTTAAATTCCTTTATATACGAAAATAAAATACGTTTAAAATTACGCTCTATTTTTGTTTTCTAGATATAATGCTTACGAACACGGTTTTTGGCACCTCAAAACTGATAAAAACAGCTTTTTTTTCAGACTGCTATCACGTAAAAATTAACACCCGGAATCCTAAAACAAAAATAGGGAAGCATGCGCTGGACTTTACTACGCACTTTCCGTAAATAAAAAGTAGGGTCACCGATCAGAGTCCCATAGAAAAAAGCTAACGACCAAAACACTGTACGCCGTTTTCACGCCGCGCGCATAAAGGTGACACAGTTGTTGACGCACCAGCCAGCCTAGACCGTATCGTCTGTCTGTGTCTGTAACTCAGACCCGGCAACTAGTCCCTGCAGTATAGGGCTCTTAATGTTAATTCTTCTACAAGTTGAAAAGTTAAATGTTAAAAGTTTGGCAAAGGGAGGGCGCTGGTGTCGGTAAAGGGAGTAAACTTACCAATCACAGAGCTTTCGTAAATTGTAAGTTATTTGAAGTTGATAATTTAAAAGCTAAAATTGGTTAGTTTTTCACTTTAAAACTGAATTCAATATCTACTCTCTTTTCGAAGCTTAGTTAAATTTAAATTTACAGCGGTTTCGCATTTTATTAGACCCGCGATTAGCGGCAGAATTTTTCCCTGTGTCAAAATATCCAATAAGAAAATACGTTATTTCTAACCTGTAGTAGAATTAACCTTAGTTGTGTGTTGCATGCAAGACTTTGGTCTTCTTCACGCACCTTTCCGGGCCTTGTCTACACCAGTCTTCGAGCCCCCTTCCTCCTCGTTATACTTTTGAAAACTCGTGTTCCTTCTCTCACTCCATGACTTTTTTTTTACCCCCGTCTCACTGCACCCACTCCACTTTCTATGTTTTCTTTTCTTTTTTCCTTCTTTTCGTCTGTGTATTCTTCGTTAACATGGAGATTTTTTCCCGCCCCGCAGAGAAATCTACCCTCGCCCCCAGCGATGTCTGAAGTTTGTCGTCGGCAAACATGGGGATTTGGAGGTTGTCCCGAAATTCCAGACGGTCTAATAGAGAGAAAACACTGCTCTTGTTTTTTTTTTTTAATTAGTGTTTACTACTGCTCTATTTTACATGCGGCGACCGCGTTAAGGAAACGCAGCTGAAAAAAATTTTTTTTTAAGTATGCCATTAATTTCGGTCTCGGTAAAGAGTGATCATTAAAGAATATCCCAATTTTGGATGACAACCCACAACCTTGATTGACCAGTCAAATTATCCGTGGAGCAATGAAGTTTCTTTATAACATCATTTAGGGCTATGAATATTTCGCGAAAAGAATTTTGCCTCAGTTTGTTTCAGTGCTTTACGTGCACATCTGCAGCTTTGCTTCATGGTTATTGGCAGCGTTTCTATGAGAAGTGACGTCTCTCATATGACAGTGCCAATCACAATAAGGTTACAGCAACACCACATGCACGTTATTTGAATGTAAAACCCCAAGATACGTGAGAATGAAAACATACACTCACTTACTATGAATCAGTACTGTAGATATGCACATAAGGCAATGAATGAAACTGGGGCAAAATTCTTCTCGCGAAAAGTTCATGGGGTGAATCATCATACATGTTCAATATGGCCACCACGCACTGCCCGAACCTTATCTACTCGATACGCCAAATTGTTTCACCCTCTTGTCAACATGTCCGGTGTTATGGTATGCATGGCGTCCGTAATCCTCGTTTCGAGGTCAGCAATTGTAGCCGGCAATGGTGGACGAAACACATGATATTTTATGAACTCCCGAAGAAAAAATCGCATGGGGTTCTGGAAAAGGAGTTGGGGGGTCTGTAATGAGGAGACCGATCACGAGCTGCTCCTCAACCAATCCAGTGTTGCGGCAAGATATCATTCAGATATCCACGGACAGCAAGGTGCCAATGGGGTGACGCACCATCCTGCTCATAAATGAATTCCCCTACCGTCTCTTCTGAGGAAACAACCACTGTATTAGCATGTCCTAATAAAAAAGTTTTTGTTCCACGTTTCATTTGACTGGTCAATCAAAGTTGTAGGCTGTTGGGTTTCGGTGTTATAGACATTCAAAGCTGGGGTATTCCTTTCTGATCAGCCTGTAGAACGAATTTCGAGATGCTGGGAAACGAAATATAATTGAGTAACTGAGTAACAAGTTCCTAACAGTTTGATTGTTGTAGCCTACATGTACGTGTACATGAAATTACTAACAATCTGAAGTAGTCCGGAAAGAAAGTGTATGCATCAAGCGGAGCGTTCGTGTGCAACAAAATGCAATCTGTATTATCCAGGCAATATTATCTAGCGTTATGTCAAATTGTCGACTGGATGTTGTTATGCATAAACTGACAATTCGCCGATTGTAAGTTATAAAAAAAAACATAAGCTTACAATTTATCACAGTATTACAAAAGGTAACTTTAGTCGTATAAAGGAAACATTTACATAACACCCAGAAATCATGAACTGAAGCACTTTTTGCAAGACTGTTTTAAAGCTGACAAAATATCTAATGCGTTATTTACTAACATAGTCCGGTTATTCGACGAAAAAAGCGAACCTTCTAACAGGTGAGGCAATATGTTACTCCGCCAGAAAACATTGTAACTTAATTAGGTGTCCCAAAACCCTCTAAGTAAACTTAAATGTTTTAATCATATTTTAAGATGTTTCATAATCAGCGAGTAATTTCGCTAGAGTATTTTACTATTCAAAACTTCAGTTCCTAAAGTAGACAAGCATTTAAAATAGTGAATTAAGCTGTAATAAGCAAACTGAAAGAAAATGTTCAGACGAGTAGCAGTTAATTGACACACACAGGACTGTGCATTCTAACTTGTGGATAGCCTAATTCGCGAAATTTTCCTGTCCTTAGCTATATTTAAGGCCCGGTAGTTTTCGCACTAAAGATTTTTGCAGCACTTGTTTCAGTGCCTTACGTGCGCACCTGTAGCTCTGCTTTGTGGTCAGTGATTGGATATCGTAACACACGGCGTCTTGAGGTTAAACCCGCAAATCACAGACGTGATGTGTGGCAGTTATCCATGTACTGATTGGCACAGTCAAATGAATAACAACTCTGCACAAAAACACTCTGCCAATAACCATAAAGTTGATGTGCAGGTGTGCACGTAAGACACTAAAACAAAGTGGGGCAAAAATATTTTCGCGAAAACTACCGGGCCCTAGCTATATTTAAGCCCCCTCCCCCCAGAAGATCAAAAATAGGCCTAATCTTAAGAGGCCTTCCTACCTACATTTCAAACGCGTTGCAGCGAGTTACGACTATTCATGTTTTTATCGAAGCTATGTAACGCACATTATATTTGTATACCTAAGGAAAAAAACACACACTTCTAAGTCGCCATATATTTTAAAAATTCGGCAAGTTTATTAGAAACATCACTTTCAAAATTGTCAAATATGGCTTGTATCTGGGTACACAACAACCGGATTCGAAAAATTAATCTATAGAAACAAGCGTTAGACTTTGAGCTACGCTGCCCACAAATAAAATATTGTTGTCGCCACTTAAAGTCCTATATAAAGAAGGACAATACTGTAGTAAAGCACTGCACGCAAGCTGAGTGGCTTGCGCGGAGTGGCGATAGTTAGAGACACTGGAAAATCGCTGTTTGCTAGGCTCCAACGTGATGTATATAACACTGAATGTTTTGTATCAACATTGGTAGGGCCCGGTAATTTTCGCGAAAAGATTTTTGCCCCACTTTGTTTCAGTGTCTTACGTGCACACCTGCAGCTCAACTTCACGGCTATTGACAGAGTGTTTTTGTGCAGAGTCATTATTCATTTGACTGTGCCAATCAGTACACATATAACTGCGACACATCACGTCTGTGGTTTGCGGGTTTTACCTCCACACGCTGGGTGCTACGGCATCCAATCACTGACCACATAGCAGAGATGCAGGTGCGCACGTAAGGCACTGAAACAAAGTGATGCAAAATTCTTTTCGCGAAAACTACCGGGCCCTAGCTATCGCTTATTTGTAGCATTTTGTCTCTCTACAACAGGCCCAGTTAGAACTGCACAGCTTAGACACACAGCGTGTGTGATTAGTCCCATAACTGTTCACACGTGTCGCGGTTAATACAATACTGTTTATTGGAGACTATTTTAAACATTTTCGCGATTTTCCAGTGTCTCGATAGCGATAATGCATTACATACGTCGGTCAACGGCAACCTTACTGCTCCTGCCTAACACACTCAAACGCAGCCTATCTAGGGAGGGAGGTGGAGAGAGTGGAGGGGGGACGCAAGAAACGCCTTATCACTTGACATCCTTGCCTAAATTTTTTTAGTCCTCTATTTTCTTCTACTGCTACGTACCTTCCCCTCCGCTCCCGTGTTTGGCAATGCTCTCTAGCGGTAATCTGTTGAACTTCTTGAACTGATTATTTCTTGTGTTTGTAAAGTGTCGCGATGGATGACTCTACATGTTAATTCCGTGCCAGCGTGGCGTCCCCATCCCCACCTTAAGAGTTTTGTACAATAGTGCGACCCTGCGACAGCGACACTGCCAATCAGAGGTGAGATCGCTGCCGACAACTACAAGCACGACTGCGAAAGAACGTACTCTCACAGCAGCAATTTTCGCTTGCGAACAGGAAAAAGATTAATAATTTAGTAAATAAACTAGCGTAGTAGAAAGAATAATAATTTCAATGTAAATAAATAACCGAACTGAACATAGATATAAAATAAAACGATTTCGGCAAGATGATGTGTTCATATCCATCACAATTTCCATTAAAAAACAATAACAGCGTGCCAATTTAGGCGATAATTTGTCACATTTAGCTCATAATTTTTGGCCACGGTGGCTGCCGTAAGGCATGCACAACCCCGTCGCTGTCGCAGTAATATAAAATCGAGCGGCGACATCTCGCATGCGTCGATCGCATCAAATCGCACATAGCTGTCGAAACACTAATCTTCCGGGGCGCTTTTGATTTTTCAAACACCCGACGAGTTTTTGCAGCTTCGGCTTCCGGTCTTGCGACAGCACGGCCTACTAGGGAATATGAGGAATCGGCGGCGGACTGTTAGAGATGAGAGATTATGGTTTATCGCGGGGGAAACTTGACTGCTGGTTTTCAACGCACGTTTAGCTTACCAGAAGATTACTCTGGCTTTCGCTTGTACGTGGAGCTGTTGCCCTATTTGACTGAGTCAATAAGAATCACGCTATTGTAATATTGTATGCCTGTTGTTGGTCTGTAGACAGCTACGTCGTGGAAGACATACATCACCCAATCATATGTGTCGCAATTAACTACAGCGTTTTCAAGGGTACGTTTTGTGCCAACATACACTTGAAAACGCTGTAGTTTCTTGGAACATAAATGATTTAGAGCAGATATTATAAACCTCTTTCGAATGACAACCAACTGCTATCCCCATAGAGAAAGTATTGGTGAGCAGTTGGTTGTCATTCGAAAGAGGTATATAGATACGGCCCTTAATGATATACTTCTGACACAACGTAGCTGTCTGCAGACAAATAACAGGCATCAAATGTTGCAATATCGGGATTCTTATTGACTCAGTCAAATAGGGCAACAGCTCCAAGTACAAGCTAAAGCCAGTTATCTTCTAGTAAGATGAACGTGTGTTGAAATCCAGCAGTCAAGTTTCTCCATGATAAACCATCATATCTATGGTGCAAACCCCTCTAGTAGTTCCCGCCGGGGAAGTCCGAGGTCCTTGTAGGTCCCAGGGCGCCTTGCGTTATAAGGGAAAATGTCCTGTTGGGGTATGGAGGGGGAGGGGGCAGGTCGCAGGGACCCACCACGGAGGGTGCGAGCCAGACATGAAAGGGAGGGCCGCGGAAATTAGATCAATCACGACGGCGGCGCTGCTAAAAGCATTATCGGACCGCGACAGGGTAACGAGGGTGGGCCTCTGGCTGCGTCAGGGAGAGTAGAGGGGGGGTGCGAGGGGACTTTGGACCAATCACCGCCACCTCCAGCGACCGCTAATAGCCGGGGCCAGCCAGTAATTGCGCGCCCTAATAAACGCGAGAGGTTGGGGGTAAAAATAAAAGGACAACCCGGTGTTCTGGAACCTACAACCCTCGCGAAACGGTTTCCCTGACATTAACGAAGGAAAAAAAAACAGCCTTTCTCTATATTTTTAAAGTACATTTGCAAAGGTCTTCTTTCACTATTTCGAAGAAACACATAATTAATTTATTTTTGCTTATCACCAGACGTAAGGCCTAACGACTGGTTAACTGTTAGTTAATAGCAACTAAAAAATAATATGTGTTTTTAAAGTAGTATCAGTCTCTAATTTACAGGGTCGTATACGCAGCATTTCATTTCGAAATGATGGTTAACGGGTAAGGGAGTTGGAAGAGGGGGGTTGAAGAGAACAACATCAAACCAAGCAATTAAAAAAAAAATAACCTAAATATCAGCCAGAACACTCAAGTAAAACCCTCGATCACACTAAAATACATAAAAAAAGAACGCAATCACACTTTATACAGCTTCACACTTAGCTGAAAAAAAGTTTACAGTTGATATGTTTGGATTTGGGGGGGGGGGGATGGCATAATTGCGTATGATTTGCTTATTTCCTCAGGTTCGTCTAAAAGACTTGTGCCTTTCATTTCAAAATAAACCCATTCCCTTATAAATTTGTCGAGAGTTAAAATAACGTACATAAGTAAGTAGGGTATACGACAGTGACGTTGTAACGCGCTTGTATAGAGGTTAGGCCACTCGCCTCCCAAAACAGAAGATACTGGTTAGCTTTCCGGAAGGGTCACTCTCGATTTTCACATGTGGGAAACGTGGCGGACGTTTCTGTTAGTTGACAAGTTTACTCGGGGTTCTCCCGTTTCTCTTGCCTTCACTAAAATAGGAATATTTATTCTACATGTAATGGAATCTAATAACCTCTACATGCATGGGAAAACTACTCTACACATGTAAAGGAAAGTCACACAACTTGTAATTTAATTTTCCTTGAATACTTGCACAGGCCCTCTACGGAAATTTTACTTAAGGGTGTTGAAGTGGGGAAAATGTTCAATTTTATATTTGTATGAAATTTTCTTAGTTTTATAGACGTTACTTGGAGTGTATTTTCTTCTTACAAAAAATAGTTTATCCAGTTTTCCCATAATGGCATTTCAGAGTCAAAATTTACGTGATTTTACTTCATACAGATCTTAAAAACTAATGAACACAAAGAATTGGAATGACTCACATAGTAACTACATGTCCCGAGCTACTACTTGAGGTATGTAAAAACCCACTACAGAAAATATTTGTTACAAAAAAAATTTTTTTTTACTCCTAGCAATTGTCTTTTTAAATACAAAAGTTTTTATAATGGGTTTATATATGCTTCAAGCCGTAAACTGTGACATGTAGTTTTGGTGTTATTTTTTTTATTTCATTACGTTGATTGGTTTTCAAGTTTTGTATGAAGTAAAAATATGCAAATTTTGACATTAAAATGCAATTGTGGGAAAACGGGACGAGCAAATTTATTTTTTGTAAGTGGAAAATTTAATCTCAAGTAATGTCTATAAAACATACCCTATCTCATACAAATACAAAATTGTGATTTTTCTCCTTCTGAAAGCCCTTAAGAGGGCGTGGTACATAATTCAAAGCTAAAAGTATTAATATATAACTGTAGGTTTCTTGAAGCCAATTTGCGGAAATTAAACAATAGCAATCCTAGACAATAGTTTCAGCCAACGTTTTAAACAAAATTGTTTCCAGTGTTACGAACATCTGAGGCACAATCTCTGACGCCGGAGGAACCTCGTGCATTTAACTGCGGCGCGAGAGATCACGCGTAACGAGTTAGTAATTCTGGATAAATATTTGCTCATTAAGTTGGCAAATACCATTATCTAGGATTGTCATTGAGTATTTTATCCATATTGGCTTCGAAAAAAGCGTAGAAATCAACTGATGTTTTCAGCGTTTATTTATCTACCACGCACTCTTAAAGCGTGAGCGGAATTTTTCAATCGTTAGTCGTTTGTGTGGAGAACACACTGCCGCCTTGAAATTTCCACCACATGTTCGGCAAACAGGTTTCCCACACAAGGTTGAGGAATATTCCCGTACACTTGATGAGTAAAATTACAAACTCGCCACATAACAATCTTCGAACCGGCGCAACGATAACACTGAGACGCCCCGCGTCTCGGTGCACAGTAAGATTGGACTGATGACGTCACTGAAGTGCCCAATAACTTGATATGAATTTATGAACGCATTATATATATATATATATATATATATATATATATATATATATAACCCACACATATGTTGCAATATTGGTTCCAGAACCGTTAGAAAATGAACATATATTTTGAATAACAGTAATTTGTTTGTATTGAAATCGTAGACTCGTACTATCTTGATTATATATCTGTTTATATGTATTGACTTTTGAATAAGTTGTTTAATATGCCGCCGTGGAGCGCTGGTGTGGTGGGCCGGTGGCGTAAGCATAAGAGGTGGATGGAGAGGGGGAGTGTTTACAACAGTGCTAGCCCGCGAAAGTAGTCAGAGAGGGTCGTGAGCGAGGCGGGACTGCGGAGTTTACGGCGCCGGGAGCTACGTTAAGTACTGCTAAGTGTTTGCACATATGGCTCGACGTGAAATAAGAGTAACTTGAGTAACACGAGGTGAAATACGAGATTGTCCGTGAGTTCCTGTGTTCGACGACTGCCGCTGGAAGATGTAGGTTGTGACTGTTTACTGAGCCAAGGGCGGAGCTGAGCCCGAGCTGTATCTCCGCCCTTGGGACGTCGTGCTCGGAAGGCTGGCCTGGTAGGAGGTAACCTGGGCCGCGATGTAGGCCTATGTGACGTCGATGTCTGTAGTCTCCCTGCGACGCGTGCCGCGAGGGGCGATTCAGAGGAAGGCGTCCGTCTGCTGAGTTGTTGGACTGGGGCGAGACAGACCCGCTGGCCTGAGCCCTTTCTGGGGCGATCAACGTGGCACGCGCCTTCGGCCCTAGCTGTTGCTTCTACTGGACAACTTCGGCGAACCATAAGAGTTAGTGGACCATAGTTTTTTTTTTTTTTTTTTTTTTTTTTTTTTTTTTTTTTTTTTTTTTTTTTTTTTTTTTTTTTTTTTTTTTTTTTACGTTTGAGGCACGGAAACGGGGATGGCGATAAGTTGAATATAACCCGTGCGCATAGAGGACTAAACTAGCGTGCAGTGTTTACGTAGTAACTGTTTTTCAACGGGACTTCAAGCGATGACCCTATAATTTTATTTGTGGAAAGTATGTGGTAAAGTCCAATGCAGATTTCTATGATTTTGTTTTACGATTACGGTTGATGTTTTCTCGGCTAGAGCAACGTAAAAAAAGCCATTTTTTTATCACTTTTGAGGAGCCTGTCAATCAAGTTTTTAATTATTGGACTGCATATTTACAATCATAGGGACTCAATTTGAAGTGTGTTTTCTTTTCGTAGATAAACACATTAGAAACATTTTTAGTAACTATACATGAAAAACAACTATACGTACCACGCTACAGCACGTCTCACGCGCCAGGTCTACTAACTCTTAAGGCATGCGCTGAAAGCTGTATATGACTGCTGCACGCCGTCAGCTGAGATAGCGTGGCACCTTTTCCACCAAGCCAGTTCTTCACCGGCCAACATAAGTGTACTAGTTGTTTGCTGATGTGCGGTCAGAGATACTGTAAAACGACGTAGTTCCAGGTGTGGACTGACATGGAGGAAATTAAAGTAAACTCTGCTATTATAACAAGGATACCTTTTTAATTTGCGAACAATATCCAAGGTTGTGTTATGATATTATGAGGGCCTTCCTGTCCCAGCTAAACGTAGTAATGATGGCAGGGTAATGTGGATCCAGAAGGGTGAGGTATCTGTGACGACGCCCTTTTCCTCGGAACAGGGGAACGTCTCATCACGTTGGACCTGCATTCGGGTGGACGTGTATTCGAATCCCGGCTAAGTTGATTATGTTTACCAAAATCACTCCAGGCGAATGATAAGATGGTTCCTTTAAAAAGGACCATAGACGATTCCCCGCTCATTTCCTGTTCTTGCGTACGTTTCTGCGCAACCGTCAAAAACGACCTCGCTATCGACGAGGCGCAAAGGCCACTTAACTAAATATCAATCAAATCTCACCACAACACCTATAATATCGTAAGACAAGAGACTAAAGCCATCCGGTGACTCATAGTGTAGAAACTCATTTTCATTGCTGTTTTCAGCCTAGAAACCACCCTTTTAAAATATTATTTTAATAACATCCTT
Organism: Medauroidea extradentata; assembly: GCA_003012365.1. Lineage (NCBI taxonomy): Eukaryota > Metazoa > Arthropoda > Insecta > Phasmatodea > Phasmatidae > Medauroidea > Medauroidea extradentata. The sequence continues at coordinate 50,470 of PNEQ01072953.1, read as the reverse complement.
TGTTTTACAGAATATGTACATTATCGCTTCACACCCAACCAAAACATGAGATTAATTTTAAAGACGTATCTGGTCCATTTGGTGTATTTATTTACTTATCGTTCTCTTTTGATTGCTAACATGCTCCAAGTATTTCACTTAGCGGATCGTTTCACGTTATGATTGAAATATTAATTTGCACATAGAACAACTATCAAAAAAGTCGAAAACATGAATTAACGAGCAAGTGACACTGTGAAAATTATTTTGCTTTGTGATAACACTCGAGAACTTAGACGAATAATGTTTATTAAGTTACGTGGAAAGAAAACCTAAATTTAACTATAATCGAAATACAAAAAAAAAAAAATTAAAACTAAGGAAGCTGCAATTCTTTGTAACTTCTGTTTCACAGCCAACTCGTAATTACACTGTTTTACCGACTCGTTACGAAGATCAGCTCAGGTCGGCGAAACTTTACCCCGGAACTCGTTCGAATCGGAATAACAAGAGTCGTTAAAAATTGGCAGCTTTCGTTTGTTCAGACCTGTCCGGTGGCTTCGTTCGGGAGCACGATCTCATTTGCAGCGACTTGGCGAAGTGGTGTGGGGGTAGTTTTGTGCCCTGGCAAGCAGATTCCTTAGGACAAGATGGTGGTGCTAGGGCTAGGGGTGGATTTTACTGGCGCTGGTAGGCAGCTAATAACGACTCTTCAAACTCGCGCGCCCCTTGAAAACTGCCATGGGGCCTCGGTTCTCCGGTGCGCCGCCGGGACCAGCTCCCATTAGCAGGCACAGAACGCTGAGCTGGCGGGAACCGACTGCAAGGGCCTCTGCAAACAGCCAACCCCAGCCCTTCTCCCTTCACCCTCCGCCAACCCGGAGGGTGCACTTCTATCGGGAACGTCCAATTAACTGCAGAGGTCGAGCCACCGGGAATTATCCAGCCTCTCGCACCGACGCGCGCTCAGCACACTCACGTGTAGTAATCCCCCGAACACAACCACGGCCGTAGTAGTCGATAAGGCTGTTGCGATTCCATGAATGTATCGATACTGGGCTCGAAAGAGGGCTAGAAGGATTGGCATCGACACATTTTCGATAGTTGTATCACAAGAAAACTATCGATTTTGGTATCAAAACTGTACCAGTACAAAAATTGCGGATGAAACATTAAATACTTTTTTCAAACTGTACGTGAAAATTATTAAATTCATAAATTTAGAATTTTTATAAACATTACGTGATAGTATAATAACAAACTTACTATCACAATCCCTCAAAATAAACTTTTTCTGTCATAGTTTTCTGAACAGAATATAATATTTTCAGCAATAGGCCTATATTTTAACGTAGGTTTTATGTGTCAACATTTCTACTTTCTAAGATTGGATTTGGTGGTGTTCGTTTTCATATTTACTAAATCGTATCTTTTTTAACTCAATAATTTGATATATCCCTCTTATAGATGTCTCTAAAATTATCTGTTTGACGCGATGCTTTCTTTGGAAAGTTACAGAGCGCAGCACTTATTTCGAGATTATTCTAATAAAAAGTCGTAGTTAGCCCACGTGTCCAAAATCACCCACGCTTACAGTACTATAGGTCGTTCCAGGTAAAGTGAGTACTGAAGATTTAACCATTGAAAAAAAATTCAACGTTATAGGCCCTTCACGATGAAGTGAACACTGCAGAAAGTTTTCTTTCAACCAATTTGCAGCCATATTTACTATTTTTAATATGTGAACTTTCACGTAACTAAAAACAGGTGTAAAAGTTTCAACACTGTTAAAAGCTAACAAATATTGGCCAAATAAAGCATATTTTTAATTAATTACAAGTTCTGCCAAGTGTTCAGTTTATAGTGAACAGCCTATAGCAATAGTTGCCTTAGTGACTGTATGGTTGGCAGCGAATTGCAGCATGTAGTTACGTGTATTTCCCTATTTAATTGCAATAATACTGAAATAAAATACTTTACATTTGTTATGTTTGTGTTTTACGTAATTAATAAACTTTTTTTTAAATCAAACTGTATGTATACATATTCCCACAGACTGCACAATTTATCTTAAAGCCGCAAGCATTAAGAGTGCTAGGTAGATAAATAAACGCAGGAACATTCTGTTGATTTCTACGCTTTTTTCGAAGCCAGTACGGATAAAATACTCTCAATGACAATCCTAGATAATGCTATTTGCTAACTTTATGAGTAAATATTTATTCAGAATTACTAATTCGTTACGCGTGATGTCTTGCGCCGCAGTTAAATGCACGAGGTTCCGGCGTCAGAGACTGTGCCTCAGAAGTTCGTAACACTGGAAACAATTTTGTTCAAAAGGTTGGCTAAAACTATTGTCTAGGATTGCTATTGTTTAATTTTCGCAAATTGGCTTCAAGAAACCCACAGTTATAGATGAATGTTTTTAGCGTTGAATTATGTACCATGCCCTCTTAAGTGACGTGTCCAGAGGGGTTAAACAATTCTCGTCGTTAGTCATTACGCGCGGAAGGATAAGAATTGGCAGAAAATAGAACTTTAGAAGGGCTTTTTTGAGTGCTCACTTTATCCCGAACAGCCTATATCATGAATTTCGAGCCAACTAGTTGACGCAGCAAGTATGTTGCACGCGGTTCAACAAGTCACGTAACGTCCGAATAATTGTGCCAGTCGCGGGAAAGACGAATGAGGCAAGGGAGGTCGACGACAGGTTCGTCTGTCGCTGTCTTGCCGCCATTTTTCTCTTGTCACGAATTTCCCCTTCACTCCACAGAGCCCTTATTATTATTATTTTTGTTTTAGTTTGCCCTTCATCCTGTCCCGTTATAACCTCTTTCATTCTATTTATCTGCCGTCTTGCTCCGTATCGCAGACTAGCGCAACCCTTTCCAGGTGCGTGTACCACTCTGCACTCCTAATTAACCGCCCCTTTTGACAGTAGGAATTACAAAACGGGCGCACACTTATTTCCAACCCACTCATACACGGCAACACCTTCTCGAACAGGGGCGTACTGAAAGAACGAGGTATGTGGCTGAAGTGAAGATATTTTGGTCAGCACTCAATATCTAGGTCTCATGGGCGTAATTTGGGGAGGGGGGATCATAATATTATGTCCGTATAAATTAGGGTTAGTTTCGTTGACATTACATGAGAGTGCATATTTTTCCTTACGTAAAACAATTAGCTCAGCTAGTTTTCCCATAATGGCATTTCAAGGACAACATTTGCATACTTCTACTTCATTCAAAACTTGAAAACCAGTAAACATAACGAAATAGAAAAAAAGTCACATCAAAACTGCATGTCACAGTCTACGGCTTGAAGTATATCAAGACCAATTATAAAATATTTTTGTATTAAAAAATTGCTAAAAATAATTAAAAATTATCAAATTTTCTAATATTTTCATTACAAACTTTTTGCTATGGGTTTTTGTGTGCTTCAAGCTGTAGGTCATTAATGTAGTTCAGTTGTAATTTTTTTCCTCGTTATGTTTACTGGCTGTAAAGTTTTGTGTGAAGTAAAAATACGCAAATTTTGACTTTTAAATTCTATAATGGGAAAACTGACCGAGATAATTAACTTTCGTAAGGAGAAAATGTACTGCCAAGTAATTTTTTCTCCACTTGAACACCCTTAAGCGCTGGTGAGGGTTGCACGGCGTATGGGGCGGTGCCGGAATAAAGGGAAGATCCCGAGAAAACCCGCCGACCAGTTTCAACATCTGGCACGAATACTACGTGCGAAAATCCAGAGATGACCCTGCCGGGAACCAAACCAGGAACGCCTTGATGGGAGGCGAGAGCTCTAGCCACTGAACCAAACTACCCCCAAGGAGAAGGGGGACTGCAAGGTCTGCAGTTACTCCCCCCCCCCCTGAATCATCACCGATAATTTTTAAGCGTGTAAAGTCTAAATTTTTTACCGAAATACATTATATCTTTAAAATCATATCAATACCTGCTTGCTGTATATTATTTACTTATGTACAAAAAACGGTTGAACAGCACAATTTTGCACCTTAAAATCACGAAATTCTCTAGGGGTGGACCCACGAACGCTCGATTTTAACTCTTGGTGTCAGAAAAAAAATTATTTTAATGGAAACGTTGCAAAAAAATTAGTAACGGGTAGTAGGTTGCATCATACTGTACTTTTAAGGGCGGGTATAGATCCCTTCGTTATTTGTCAGTATACCTGCATGTTGTGTTTTTTGTGTATTTCGTAAAAGAAACGTTTTTTTTTTTAATTTTAAATATGTGTTTTATTCATACATTTTTATTCATTGCTAATGTGCAACGTATTTGTATTACTAAAAGTTTTGCTAAAAATATTCATTAATTTTATATCAATCACAAATGCTTACACCTCTGATCAGGAACGGGACCTTACAGCCTTCCTCACTTTCCCCGAGCACAGGAGTGAGAGAGACGGCCTAGAATAAAAAGAAGAGGCTCGAAATAAAATGATGGATGGCGTCCCATGATTTTTTAAAAAGCTTTTCCCGTCTGCCGGTGGCGAGACAGGCTAATATATTCCCTTTCCGCGCGGCTCGCCACGTCTCAAAGGGGGCTTGTCGCATCCAACGTGTAGAGCGGTTTGATAAAGCCTCTACTTCTGGCCCGCGGTCGTATTGCCTATACGAATATACAAGAAGCCTCGCGTTCGACCGCGTCGCAACCAACACGTCCAGAAATATGTCGCCGAGCTCTACGCAGTCACTACGCACGTGTTTATATCTTCTGATGATGAATGAATAACGTCGATGTTGGGTGTTCGTGCTAGGGAGATCACTCTTAAGGGCGCCACCTACCCTCGCGTGAGATGCTCAAAAGCGACGGAGCAGTACGGTCGACCTTGAGGCGCGCATCAAATGTCGCGTCGCCTCAACGAGCCAAGCGCTGAACAAGCGTGCAAGGTTCCCGCCGAACCGTTTTTACTATGGGACACTAAGCGATGACCATATAATTTTATTGGTGGAAAGTCTGCAGCTAAGTTCAGTGCAGGTCGCAATTCGAGTTTCACACATTTCCGGTTAGTACATTTAGAAGTACGGAAGTCTGAAAATAACGTTTGATTTGACATTATATAAAACCAAAAATAAAATATTTTTGTATTCTAAAAAAATGTTGAAATTTTTATATTTTAATTTAAAAATTTAGCAAATATTTAGCCTATATTTATGAATGAAGGTAAGCGACCATCTGTTTACTGTATTTTTCTCGCTATAAGCAATCCTGAAGGTAAATCAACCTTTTTGAAAGGTCATGCTCTAATGATTAGTCCAATTTGTAAGTGTTAGAGATGTAGGGTCCCAGAACCACAATAATGTCACCCGGTTCGAATTTTGGGGAGAAAAATCCATACCTACATGTTTATGGCTCCACTACACCAGTTTTTAAAAATATATATTCTAAATTATACAAACTGTAAATAGGGTGTTCATGATAATGTAGGCCTAACTACTATGCTAATTTTTTTATTTGAAAAAATCTCAATATTTCCATAACTTGAAAACAAAAATTTTGCTGCGTGGCTAATAATCATAGCCTCTACATTCCAACGCAGTCATAATAAAGGTTTATTTGTCACATAAATATATTTACTAGTGGTGTATGCAATATTGGGAGCTTTAGACGTAACATGAACAAACAGCTTGCGCAAAAACAGTGACAGTGAACATGAACCTACACTAAACAAAATATATGTTAGCGCCTACAAGATTTTTTTTAATAAAGCCAGAGAAATCAAAAATTTCTTATACGAAAGTATTATATGGTGGAGCAAATAATCTTATTTCATAGTAACACTTCAACTCAGCATAGTCTCCAAAAACAGGGGAAAAAATAGTTTACAGAATACCGGAATCTGTAATTATTTATCTGGAATGTTTTATTACGCTAAAAAAGTTGCTTACTATAACACAATTTTAGCAAAAAGATATGTACCAGAATAACACTTTTTTTTAAATATTCGCTTCAAAAAAACTTTTCAATATGTGAGAAATGTGTATAGCGTTAGTGCAATAAGAAACGACCTACTCTGAAATTTACATTTTATGGTCGTGCTCTCTAGATTCTACTCTTTTTTGCGATAATTATTATTTTAAACTTAAAAGAGAGCAGAAATCAAAATCGATTTCTTTGGCAGTTATGTATAAAATTGTTTTTGCTGTGATAGCTAATTACTTTTAAAACAATAAATTAGACTGTTTCTACTAAAGTCAACTAATCAGAAATTCATTAATTACAAAATTAGCTAAGGCCATTGTAATTATTGCCTTGAAAATTTCAGCCAACATGGAGAAAACGATTTTAAACAAAACTGCCGAACTGACTTTTTATAAGATTTCTTGGTATCTGCTTTTGTTTAGGCGTAAAAATTTAATTTATCTAAAAAGTTGTACCAATGAATTATCCCTATAAAGAAGGCTATGTTCAATTTGTTAGTTAATTATAAATTTTATAAGACTATGCTGCAGCTCGCTCCGTCATTCACCGGCTTACTCCGTACAACATATTCGACTCCTATTTGTTGATAACGGAAGTGCGTAAATTTTTTAAATAGTTTTATTCGTAACCTAACGTACTACAACTTTGCCGCATCGTGCATGCATTGCTAACCTCATTTTACTAAAAAGTGTTTAATACTCTCAGAATTTTTCCTAACTGCTTGAATAATCGTTGTACCTCAATATATTTTGGGCATGTGTAATTTTTTACAGCTGTACGTATTGTAGTTAGTATTTTTCTAGATCTGAAATTTAGTTACAGTATAACATTATTTCAAATATCTTTATCTCTTATTCTTTCTCTGCATGTGTGTCTTTCTTACGAATAAATATACCTACGTATATTGGACTGTCCATCCTGATTAAGGTTTTCAATGGCCTTCCGAAATTATTCCAGCCAAATGCTGGAGTGGTTTCTTAAAGTATAACAAACACCGCTGTCTTGAACTAACAAAAAATTTAAATTCATTTTTGTAGAAATGGCTAAGACGATGCGTAAAATATTCGTCGGTTGACAGTAAATTAATTAAACAATGATTCGTCCATTAATTTATTTTGTGGACGTTCCAACAAATATTTTAAAGGCATGTACATGTCAACAATACTACAAGCAAGGAAAAAATCATTCATGAAGTATTTGAATAGCACTCAATGACTTGATACTTTTAAGTAATAACAATGTATGGGTTTATGAACATACGCAATTTCTTACGACTTGTTGATAAAACTTGTAAAACAGTAAACATGCAACCCACGAAGACAACAAGAGAGTCGATCGTATCGTAGACTTAACCTTGGATGGTGGGTGGAGAGGGGTACGTGCCCCTTTAACTTAAATTAATTAAAATATTTTGCAAAAATAACAAACACCTTGCGTATTGTAACGTTTTATATGTAGACATAAATACCGGTTTGTGTGTCGCGTTCAGTGTTATTGCTGTAGTTGTACACATCCAAGTAAATTCTAGTACACTTACACTTTGGCAATGGGTTCCCAAATGTACCACGCTGCGTGTATGATTATACTCTATGCACTGCCGTAGCGAAACAGGCAACAATATATAGCAAACAAAGACAAACAAACCTTACAACGAAAAAAAAAAAAAAAAAGAACTTGAAATCGCCAAGGCCGCTTCCCTGCCTGTTCCTGACACAGGTCTTTCGCAGTAATGTAAGCACTTTTGGAAAATCTTTTCAACGACAATTATATATATACGCTTATTAAATTGGCTTCTGACGTTAGCAATTGAAGGTCTTAGTAGAATAATTTATTTTCCACATTAGCTGATCAGGAAATTATAGTAAATCCATTAAATAAGGGGGAAAATTACCTTGTTAATGTTACAAATTATTGGGATATAATCGTAAAGTATGGCTGCAAATCATCAATCATTTATGTATTTTTTTCTACCCATAAGTATCAAAATGTGGGATACCTTTTCTTACAAGCCGTTTCAATAAAGTATGATGAAATTTATGAACCGTGATTATTACTTTCTCTGCTATTTGGATACTAGGAAGTGGCGAAAGAAGAAAAGTAACTACGACTACACAAGTGCTTGCTTGACCATCGACAGCCTAAAGAACCGTTGATTCCGTCGTTGAAGTTTTCGTTGTCCACAAGACGTGTACTTCTACAATAATGTCTCTCTCACACACACACAAAGTACGCCTCAGACATACCAAAGACCGTGATGAGAGTTTCCAGCCTCCCAGATCTTCAATCAAGGTAGCAGAAGAACGGAGACACAGCTGTTGAACTGTTAGTCGACGCTGAAGATGACGGCGGCGTAACTCCGACCTGTCAGTGCCTCTGAAGACCACCAGTGAGACGAGATTTTTAAAAGCCCAGGAACGTCATATCTGAAGCGCGCGTCAGTCCACTCTCGAAACCGTGTTTATTTAGAGATCCTATATCCCTCCCTCCTTCGCCCCTTTCAGACTCGTAGCTGAGCGTGTCGGATAACAATCACAATCTGTGTGCGTGTGTTTACGCAATCACAGCGGCAACAATTGCGGCCGAGTTACGCGAACCATTGTTAGGTGGGTTAGCGTTCCTCGATTGCTTCCAGATAGCGTTGAATGCGAGAGGACATTCCAGAAACATTGCATCAGGAACGATTTTAACCCGATGAAGAGTCACGTGTTGCACAAATCATTACGCAGTCGTTTTACGTAATCATTTCAGTGGCTTAGCTAGGATTTGGGTATGGAGAGGGCGGGATGTTTAGGAACACCGGCCACCCCCTAAATGAGGTAGGGGAGTCAGGGGCCTCCCTGCGGAAAATTTGGATTTCCAGGTATAAAATAAAATTGTTTGCAGTTTTTGTAACAAAATACTTGAAAATACTACTGGTAAAGTACTATCAATTTTGTTGTAAATTATAAAACATTTTTTGTATCTGAAAGGAGGGGGGTTGCGGGTTGGAACTCGTAACCCCCCCCCTCCCTCCCGCAACATCAATTTTTGATTTTTACTTACAGAATTTAAGAAACTTAAAATTTTCAAATACAGCAGTAACATATGATATATGCACCACGTCATCTTAACATAACTACAAAGTAAAACGAAATGCTATCCGCGAAGTACAGAAATGTTACTGTGCTGAAAATATAATGTAAATATTTTCATATTTAAAATACAATCAGTTTTACAGGTTTCTTTACGCCTTGAAGACGTAATAAACATGTAAATTTGTCGCTTGCATTTGTTTATATCAGTGATATGAGAACGAAGATATAAGAAGACAATTCTTGTCTCCAGATATAAAACATATGTAGAGAGCGATTTATGGTAGTAATAAATTGACTAATTACTACTTGTATTAAAAGTAAGTAATCTCCAGGAATATTAGCACCGTTGAATTATTAATTCCTCACCGCCCTCAAAAGCAAGATAAAACATTTGTCTGTAGCAAAACACTGGTTCCATAGCAACCGAGCAGTCATCTAAAAGCTTAAACTATAACAAATGGCATTTTTTTACATGTATCCAGAACTCCATCAAAACAACTTATTTTTGTTTATCACTGAACAGTACCGTATTTTGCTTTATTAACTGTAATATCGCGTTAAAAAATTTTAAGTTAATTTTGTTAGTTATAAATACGTTTCTTAATTTCGATTGAACTTTTATTTCGAAATAAAATTACTGTCAATTTTAATAGTCCTAGCTGTTAGTTCCATATAACCGTTTTTGTCAGTTGCAAAGGTCATTTTTATTGACTACATGGTTCCTTTTTCTGAAAATATTAAATGAAGACGGCTTAGCAGTTCAGGTTTAAAAATGGCCTAGTGTTTGATTTATCGCGAAACCGTGAACCAGTACGTTTATCACCGAAAAAAAACACACAATTCAAAATATTTCTCAACTTTTTAAACACAGCACGCTTGTTAAAGCATTGTTTCCGAGTTCTTTAAAATGCTATAATACGGCTTTAAGAACTATAAAATTTCCACTCGGATTCGTAAAACACAAAGCTTGAAGCATGTGTTGGACTTTACTACAAACTTTCCAATAATGAATTTAAAATGTCGCCGGTTAAAAGTCCCACAGAAAGACTACTACTAAAACACTAGACGACAGTTTAGAGTGCAACGAATAGAGGCGATACTTGCCTTGTCGAGCGTGGTAGTTTGACTCCTATTGCACCACTGTCTCTCTCCGTGCAACAAACACGAAAAATCACATGTGGTCGACACCCAGGCCTCTTTTTTTAAACTCTCCTATGAATAACTGAGATTTCTTATAACAAAGCACCCATTACGCAAACATAAGTAAATATTTCGTACTTACCATAGTTCCCGAAAAAAATAGAATGTTCAAAATTAGTCTATTAATTTGAGGATTTTCTCAAAAACATGTAGCTTGTGATAAATCAACAAAGCTGTTATTAACAATCATGATTAATTTTGACTGTTAATTTGTTTAGTTGTGTATTTATTATTCAGGGTTTTATTTTACTTCACAGGTGCACTAGATCCTTATTCTTATTTGTATATATATCGATTTAAATTATCATGCTGTAATTGGTTTTATACTCAGCTTTGTTAGCTCAGGTTACTTTTATTTTACAGTTTTCTTTATTGGGCATTTAATGTTTAGAACTTAAAATCTTGGGCACCAGTCTTATTTTGTAACGCTATCAAAATTAAATGATCAAGTTAATTTTCATCTTCACATGGAACCTTGTTCGTTTAGTTTCTATTGCATACAAGGTAGGCCTATTTATTTTTATTTGATTTCAATATCGACATAAAATCATTATGTTATTTCCAGTTTCTCGTCGTATATAAATAGTTCATTTTTAACTAATTTAATTTAATGTTATAATGTAACAATATAATTGCAAATTGTAGATATGCATTTTATGGTCCAGTGTAAGATAATTAAGACTTAAATTAAAAAAAAAAAAAAAACCTGACTCACGGGATACTAAATTTCAAATCGATCAGACCAGTAGAATTGCTTACATTAACAAAAAAAAAAAAAAAAAACAGAAAAGAGCTCATTATCTTTAAACGGCTGAACATATTTTCTTGAATCATAGATAATAACACTCTCGGATCAAGTCAGCTTACAAAAAAAAACCGCATCAAAATCGGTCCATTCGTTTAGGAGCTACGATGCCACAGATACACATACACGTCAAACTTATAACACACTTCTCTTTGCGTCGTGGATTAAAAGGGAAAATGTGTAAACGCCTTAACTGCAACATTAATTATGTACAGTAATTATATTCATTATTATAATAATTATTACAATACTATTGTACTAAAATACATTACTGATACTCATTTACCCGCTAAGAAACAATAAAATACAATATGTGAACGCGACTCGCTACATCGCCGTCCAGACCCACGCGGATGTGACCAATCAACAAATAAGTATATTAATTAAAATTTTACGTTTCTCGGTGCCATTATGTGAAAATTATAAAAAGCAGGTCTAGGCAAATGCTTTTGCCAACTTATTGAAAAATTATTTTTTTTCTCGAAGGACGTAAATCTGGGGACACTACCGAATTCTGACGCCGTAACTTAATACATTTAATTGCGTCAGGGTAGCGATAAAGGTTTTGTAAAATTAATATTCTTCTTCTAAATTAACTTACACAAACCGCGAAATATATATGTATATATATATTAATTTATTAAAATGGTTATAAACTCACCAAGCTCTACCTGCAGGAACCGACAAGCGGTGGGCAGACATTCGGCCCACACAAGTTTATTTGAAAACCACTCAAAGTATGTGAGTGATGTCTTCTTAGGTACAGCATTCAAATTACATTACGTGCGTGTATTTTTCAGGTAGTCCGCTAATGTGTCAAGCTTATCTTCTCGCGGTGCACTATGGCGGAAAACAGGTACATTTTCGGTCCGGTTAGAAATTATAACCTTGGTGCAGAATATTAGAAAAAAGGCCGAGACGGGTACAACACAACTGTGTCACAAATATTACGCCCTAAAATTAAAGCATTACAAAGGCGAATAATCGGCCAGAAGACTGCACACCCTTTCCCTGGCATGCGCTTACAAAGACTTGGAAATATAAGTCATAGGCATTGTTTTAGTGTGCCACAGTGTTTGTGTATGTGTGTGTATTTTTGTGCGTATATGCATAATGATTTTTCCCCTTTTATTTTTTACATTATATACATACTGTGTATATATACAACTATATTTTTGAAAATTAAGGCACCTGTGCGACATTTTCCCTATAAGTTTGTACTTTATTATGATTGTGTGTATATTTATATAATAATAAGCTAAAATTTAATTTTAAATTGCCGGTCTCTGTAGCGTGGTCGATAGCATGCCGGTCTATGGTGCGAGAGGTCCTGGATTCGAATCCAGGTACGGGCATTGATGTTTGTGTCGTTTTGTTAAGTTTAGTTAGTTTGTAAGCCGTCCCTCAATTAGCCTGAAAAGTGCATTAAACCGGGGGACTTAAATGAACCCTCTAAAATAAAAAATTAATTATAATTATTTTTAATTAATTGAATTTTCTTAATAACGGTTAAAATTTGATGTAAAAGAAATATGAAGCATTGTGGCTTTAACTGCGCCTTTAAGTCGTGTGAAATAGGTAAATACATAAATAAATAATTTGGCGTGATGCACATAATGTGCTGCCCATATAGCTCTCCGCTCTTATTGGACTAGAACGCGCAATGATGTTCACCAGGCAGCCGTGGTGCATAATTCACCGCTGAATGCACCAGTTTAAAACTCTCAAAGCCACTCTCCAAAGATAAAGTTAAAACAGCAACTTTAAACAATAGTTTTTGACAAATTTCTGAGCGAAAATTTCTCGCGTACCGTATTTCCGATGAGGATTGAGGATTCTCTGACGCCAAAATATCTCAATTTAATTGCGGCGCAATTGACAAGTCTGCAAACATTGGCTTATATTTGGCAAATATTATTATCTAGGATAGCTGTTTTGTATTTTAAAGATACTGACTTTCAAAACCAACGTGGATTTATAACAGCGTTTCAAGCGTTTATTTATCTATTCCAAACATTTCATCACCCGTATTCAAGAGACAAAAGAAAATCGAGATCTGGTAAACTTGACCGTTATGGCGAGCAGAAAGTGTCTTCCTCCGCTTGTAAAGGGGATCCCTCGTAGCCGTACACTGTTGTGTTCTGCAGGGGGATAGAGTTTTGGGAGGCATCTCTTCGGCACCGTCTCCCCCAAGGCAATCGATCTCCCCTCGTTAGAGGGCAGCAGAGAATTAGCACCGCGCGCGTCTAGGTCGGTGTAAGCAATTACCGCTCCCCTAAGCGAGAGATCTGGCACTGCAGCGCACCTACAGACACGTCCAACATGGCCTACAGTGTTGTCACATGGAACGTATTAAGGTACCGAAATAAACGTACCAACCATTATATTAAGAATAGCTCTCCCAGCATGCGTTGCAACGCCAATTAAACTTTTGGGTGACTCGTTCTGACCCTCAACCCCGTTTTGCGAAACTCTACCAATCCCCCCCCCCCACCTTATTGGTTGGTCGGTATAGAAGTTGATACGCTGCAACGCCATCTAGTGACTAGTTGGCCAGTTAGAGTAAAATTAATAGAATATAATCCTTCGGTACGAAAAAAAAAAAACATTTATGTGTCGGAAGTTTCATAGTGATCGATCAATCAAACGATGTTGGAGTTTATCGATCTCATACTTGCATCCATATATACCAACATAAATTTAGATACACACATGTATAAACGTATATATCACTTGTTTGATAGTTCACTTTTAAGGCGGCCGTATGGAAAACGCTCGAACAGTGTGCAGAGTGTTCGGAGATAAGTTTTTTCTCAGAGACCAGTAAACGTGCGTCCACAATGCTTACCAATGATAATAAAACACACATCACACTACTTGTGAATGTGACTTTAGACACCTCGCACGTTGAGAGCACTATTTTAAAGCCATACAGTTGGCTATAATATGCTCTTCAGTACATTGTTTCTCAAGATATATGAACCGGATTCGTTCAAAATTAAGGTTGCAATTACACTGGACTTTGCTAGAGTGACGGGTTCAGTAAAATTAAAGGGTACCACATTAAAAACTATGCGCGTAAAGGCGATGTCACAATACATGTGCCGGCCGGCATCGCTCCCAGCGACTCATCAATTTTCGCCTAACACACGCAAACACCTCCTTCACCAGGCGGCCGTATTAAGAAAATTTTACAAAGTCGCAGTTTTGATGTGCTCCTCTCAGGTGTATAGTAAAATCTACTACAAATCACAGAACTAATCTACATTAACAGAAAAAGTACTCGGTTACTTGAGGATTCCTTAGTGATTAAACAATGAAAAACATCTATCGACATTTTGAAAATGTTTGCTTACATATACAGTTTTTTATGAAATACAAGACTTATTTTATGTGTACATCATAAATATATACCGAAGTACTTTCACTGTGAACTATTTCACTTCCGTTACAAAATCGATTTTACTATTTGCACAAGCGGAGGAGAGACAAACTGCGACTGTGAAATACCCTAAAAATGCATGTTTGTGAATACTAAAGAGCAAGGTTTTATGACCTGATTCCAGTCATTAATGAGAACAAATGTTTATATAACTGAAGAGAATATTATGTACTGCATTGTAGATATATACAACTTTCTAGTTCAACTTACGTGTGCCACGAATTAGAGGATCTACAGTACAGTAATTTTTATTTGAACAGGACAAGATGTTAAAACAATATATACCGATTATAGCATATTCCAACTTAATTCATATATGTGCCAATAAAAACTGTAATTCCAAACAACTATATGTGGTCGGAAAACCTATGTATTGGCAACTTAACTGCGATAGGGAGACGGGCATTCATCTAACCAATCAGCGTTGCTACCAGTTCTGCAGACTACTAGGTTGATCCAACGGCCAGTTACGTGCAAATATGCGCAATGAATAATACCTGGAAAAGCTCCTGAATTGTAATTTTTTTATAATAATTATGAGGATTTTTTTTGTAGTTCTACAAACGTTTGTACTTAATGTACACATTTTTTCTTGTAAAATTATTTGTTATTAAAGTTACTAGGATTTCATTTGTAAAAAAAAAGTAAGGTAAAATTTGTAGTCTACCGAAATCATATGTTCGCTGGAAATTACACACTTATGCACGAGTCACATCCACTGGAACGCATTTTTCTAAAATAAAGTGAATACTCATATTGATTGCGAGCTTCAAAATTAAAATAAGTTGTATCACTTATCTGCACATGGAATGTAGGCTACACGAATTAAAACAGATCGAGTTAGACGTAAGTCAACGAGGTCTTGGGGTAAGGTGTGTGGTATATAAGCGCAGGGATGCGGGGTCGAATCTGGGTGCTTCAAGGATGGAATTTTTCTCTAAATAATTACATATAAAAGTTATTTGATCAAAAGTTATTTAATAAATTAGTTCAGTGCCATATTAAAGTGAATGAGGATCCGGGTTCGATTCCCGATTAGACAATTCTGATATCCGATTTTCTTTTGCTTTCCAAGTTCCCTTCAGACGAATGGTAGATGTTTCCTTCTGTCCGAGTTACTGGTTCCGTGTATTCTTTGCTTGATTTTTTTGTAGTGGGGTGTAACAAACTGAAGTTATTTTATATATTGAATATGCGACATTGCTAACGAACGTTATTGAGTCGCAGATATCCCACAGTTACATAAAAGGACAAGGCACGAGAAAATTAACAATTGTTGCGTCTCTAAAGACTCGCTGTCGACGAGATGTTTAAGCCAAATTACCTGCATACTTCAAATGCTACTCATAAGCGGACATCAGTCACGCCAAGTTGAGATGGACCTTCCTGCCAATCTTCTTCAAGTCCGTCTTTGAGCTCCTGGACGTTGGGAATCGCCACAATAGTCAGTCGGTGAAGGATGGTTGATGGGCGGGGAAGTTCGGGAGGCTGGCAGCCTCGGAGAAGAATGTGTCTCCGGGTTTTAGTTTGTAGGGGGAGGGGTGGATAGGGGGTGGAACCCGGCCAGGCAGACGAAGAGGCGGCGGGAGGTGGCAGGCCCCATTCATCACCGCCCTAATTGCCCCGACACAGGGCATCACACGTGAAACTGTTCGGGCGGCGCGGGTGGAGAAGGCACATTGGAGGGGGGAGGGGGAAGGACTAAGTATAGGAATACGTTACGCCAGAGTCGACATCCACGGGATAATGAGCAGGGGTGGGGGTGGTTTGAGGTGCCCGCTATTCTCGGGCGGCAAACGCGGACGGCTGGGTACCTTTGCACCTTCCTGAATCATACACTGACGTCTGACGACGAGGGCCTCGTTCCATTAACTGTTTAGTTTATTGGTCAAGAACAGGCAAAATGGAACACCATCAACACTCTGCGATCATGGCGTCTGCATGATAAAATGCTTTATTACATACTCCAAAAATACTTACATTAGGTGGGGATCAGTACATGCCATCATCGAGCTCTTCCATTATCGCTGTAAGTTTCACACAGTGAGATTTATTAAAATTTCCCGTCTGGCATGGCACAAACATAGCCTACTTAGGCGTTACTAAACTGTCGTCCCCTCACTACTTTACTTAATTTTTGATTAGTAACCCTCCGGAGGAAGAAAGTCACTGTGCTCTACGGATGGTCACAGGTGTAATATAAGCTGTAGTAGTCGTGCGATGTCAACTGTATACAATCTAAGAAACTATTCCCTCTGCCTTGTAGAATGTTAAAACGTCACTGAAAGTTCGCAGGCCAAATAAAATGCAGAAGTTCCATCTTTCCAACATGGCGCGTACTGTTCTGCCTTAAAACAGAAACCGTATTAGAACACGTGACAAACTTTGATTTATAAATAACTAATTGTTAACATTAAACAGGATATGAAATATGCAGTGCGCCAGGAACTGCCGCGTAGTAAGAATAACATGCGAATCCTAGTCTACATTGGAGACAAAAATGTTTGTGGTAAAATGTTGTACTATGACATTTTACGTGCACAAATGTGGCAACACAGCACGAAGAAAGTTCCCGCAATCGCTACACGTCCAGGTATTATTTTATGCGCGTTAGGTCGAGTAAACGTAGCGTCAGGTTTGGAACAATCGGGATTTGAATCTGCGACCATATAATGGACAGAGCAGTAGTAACAAAGGCATATACACAGTTACTTGCGTTAAGAAGTATTGTTAGAAAATTTAATTCTATTTTCAGTTTTTGAGCCATAACCTTTATTTAGATTGTATTATCAACATTTTCTATTCGAAAAGGCATAGTATATATTCTTGGTAAGCTGCTTGACACAAATAATGAAAATTTCATTAATTTCTCACGCAGAATCATTGCAAGAGAATTATAGGTTAACTTTCAAGAATTCTCTTACAACGATTTTGAATGACAAATTAATGAAAAATTCCTTTATTTTTTATGTCATAAAGTTTACCAAGAATGTATCCTATGCTCTGTTGAAGAGAAACTTTTGATAATACTATTTGTATAAATGTTACGGCCCAAAAACTGAAAATACGATATATTTATCTAACACTCCCCGTTAAGAGGGCCTGGTACATAACATAGCGCTACAATCATTCGTTTAAAATTGTAGGTTTCTCGAAGCCAATTTGAAAAATAAAACATTTAAAAATATAAAAAAATATAAAAAACAGCACATTTAGACAATAATAATTTTTGCCAACTTTCCAAGAAAAAAAACATTTTCTCGAGTAAAGTATTTCTGAAGAACAATAGCTGGCGCTGAATTCTCTTAAATTTAATTACGGCGGTAAAGACTACCCTTGATAAATGCATCACTATGGGAAAGTGTTTGCTTTTAAGGTTGGTTAACATCATTGTCTTATTGTTTTTTTGTTTCAAAGACTTTTTTATACTGACATTTAAATACGTGTGGACTTAAAATTATGTTTCTAGCGTTAATTTATTTACCTCTACCATACATTCTTAATAAGAAAATCACAGAAGTAAGACAGCTTGGTTAACACACCTCGTATACGGACAATAGTCTATGGCGAAGATTATTTGTACTACAAGCCTATTACTAGGCCGACAAGACTCACATAAAAAAACTAGAAACAAGAATAATGTTCAAATATAGAAACATGCAAAAGTCATATTTAAAGATTAATCTGATTATCCATCAAGCAAACGACGCCTATAAAATTTCTGGAAAATTTGTTTGGTTAAGTAGTCGGTGGAACAAAATAACAAAATGATTAAAGTAAACAAACAAAGATATTTTGGTAAGATTTTTAACCTTTTTTTTTTTTGCGTAGCAATATTGACTTTTTGTATGTAGTTATAGAATAATAGTAATAATAACACATTCACCGTTTTCCTTGTCGCAACTTGTTTTCTTTTATTTATTTATTTTTACAAAACATTTACAAGTGCAATTATTTGATATGATAAAAATTAAGAGCCTGTTTTAGTTATTAGTATAAAAATTAGATGTGTATGACTATTTTATTAGGGTAAGTTCTTGTCTAGAATATTGTACGTGGATTAGTTTTTGTTTGAAATACTGTTTTAGGTTAACTTTGTTTAAGGGTAGGTGTAAGTTTTAACACTTCAAGTTGTAAACCGACCAAGAGCTGATTCTTGTAGTGTATGAACTAATTTAATAAACTAAAATAAAATTGTGTTCACAGATCAGCTGGGGACGGCTGGGCGCAGCGGCATTGCAGCCGTGGAAACTCGGCCGTCTAGTCGTTCTATCAGTAGTGAATCCCCTCACCGTTCTTTTTTTATGAACAGCACGGGCCATCAACGGGCAGTCAGACCTCCGGACACTCTCAGCGGAGGTCACCGCGGGGGGTCTTCCTAAGCAGCGCGACGCGTCTTCAACCGTGATTTACCGCCGTCACTTATTGTCCTTCCTTGCTTCAACCCACCCCTCCTTCCTTTCCATCCTTCCTTCTCTCATCCCAATCATACAACGACCACCGCATACCCGCGCATGCGCTGCAGGGTGTTCGTGAGAGAGATTTTGGTCAGCGGTCTTTAGCGCTGGTGAGGGGTGATATGAGGTGAGTATGGAGCAGTGCCGGAATAAAAGGGCGGGGGAAACGGGAGAACCCCGAGAAAACCCGCCGACCAACGGCATCGTCTGGGACGATTCCCACATGCGAAAATCCGGGGACGGACCCCGTCTTGAATCGAACCCGGATCTCCTTTGTGGGAGGCGAGATGTGTGACCCCTTGATCACCGCGGCCCCTTGCAGTGTGTTCGTAAGTACGTTTTTTTACGGAATTATTCCGCAAGTGTCCAATGTGTCTACGCACGAAATGAAAATACACTTCAAATAATGACGGAAAGGTAATTTCAAAACATCACGCGGATTTGAAAGTTCATTTCAGAGCCACCACAAAATGGCAACAAATAGTTTTTTCAAACTGTTGTGTCTGATAAACTACTTACAGAATTCGTATGAAACTACTACAGAAACAAATAATGGACTTTACTTAAAATGTTTTACAAATAAGAATATTGGGTTAACAGTGAACGTGTCAGGCGAGTGACCAACGAATAGGTGGTTCGCGACAAAACTGATCACTTTGGAAGAACACATTGTCGAGAGTAATCATGTAAACATATTGTGTATTTGGACTTCAGATGTTAACTAATTTGTATGGTACAATATATACACTCTTAGCCTACAAGTTATTAGCTTACCTCATATATTATACTCTGTGTGCAAGGCGTTCAACGGCGCCTGTCTTCCTCTTGGGAACTTCTCTTAAATGTAGGCCTACGTTACTTATTTACGCAAATCATATACATTAGCGTTGTAACGTACCCAGTATTTTTGCTCTTTAATTGCACACAGATGCGTTGTAATGTGCCCAGTAATCTTCTATAATTCTACACGGATTTTGTTTATAATTAATAAAAAATTATTTTCTGAAGCTTTGGCTAGATTTTTCAGTCCTCTGACCAACAGGGCGACATCCCACGTGTAAAGCTGTGCGACAAAAAATGTGATGTTGATCGTACGTCGATATCCGTCACATGTCGACAAAAGTTCCACACGTCGGTTTTACGACGGTACGGACGATATTCTCGACGGTGTCGACCACGATATTGTACCGTCGGCCTCGATTTGTCGACGTCGGCTCTTGCCGTATCGAAATCGACCTTATTCATGTCGACCGCGGTGCGTCGAAAAGCTTCAAAAAATAATACCGTAATAATGGTTACCTTGTGATAGCTAATGTGACTTTGTAACAGTTAAAAATATTTGTTTTTAGGATATTTAAGCGAGAAACAGGTAACGCTATCGTAAACTTAATGTTTAAATCGTTACTGAACATTCTGAATTTTTCTTAGTTCCATCCTGATTCAATACTTTGTAAGGCTTATTTTAAAGTATTTCAACAGGAACTTTTCTAATAACCTTGCAATAAGTACATTGTGTACGAAATTTTTAAGTGTAGTTTATTAAAAATGTAAGACTGTATAATAGAGACTAAATAACTTCTACTCCTAATTAAGTCCATAAATACGCATCTAATCGTAAAATTAAATGATTCTATAAAGATACATATTGTTAATAATTTGTCACACCTTTAAATTATTAAAATGAAAAGAATAATGTTAACAAATAAGGTGACACAGCTCTTTATTACTGCAAAACAAACATTTTACGTAGCCCAAAGTCACCCCCAGCCATTACAAAGTGACAGCCGGTTTACGGTATCGACTAATCGACATACATTATGTTGTCTGTATCGACTTCGCCAATGTCGCACATCCTCACCACGACGAGGGTCGTCGCCTGGACTGTAGTCGTGCCGTGGCGTGATAACTCGCCATAACACCGTCCCCTGGCCCGCACTGCAGTATTTCGTGTTTGCCTCGTGTGTTCGGCGCCACATCGATCTACTACATCGCCACGTGCTGCCTGCCACACCAGCACCTTCTTTGTTCTTCGGGCGCCCTTCCTCACCTGCCGCTCGATGCCACGTGGCCACGTTCCAAAATTCCACCAGGTATCTTACACCGGAGACACCCGAAGTATGGGTTATAGTAGAGGTGATGTTATATCGCGAAAATGTTTTGTGCCAACATACCCTTAAAAACGCGATAGTTTCTTGCAACTTGTATGATTTGTAGAAGCACGATTATTTCGCGTATTGATTGTAGGTCAGGTTGAACGCCGATAACGTATACTTCACCGACACTCCTGTGATTAGACGACAGATGGTTCAACACACCTTTGACCACTGCAAGCCAGCAATAAATAAGGAAACAAGTAGTGGGGATTACACATTCTACCCACTCGTACGACTACAAGCCAATGTATATTTAACATCGACCAGTGTATGTATAGAACTGAGAAGTCTTAGGCTGTTGCCAGATGAATACGCGAAATACTCGTGCCTCTAATGATTTGGTTATATACTTCCGATGCAACGTAGCTGTCTGTAGACCACTAACATGCACCAATTATTACTATATTGGGATTCTTACAGGCTCAGTCAAATAGGGTAAGAGCTCACAAGTACAAGCGAAGGCAATTACTCAGTAATCTTCTGGTAAGCTGAACGTGTTTTTAAATCCAGCAAACAGTCAAGTTTTCCCCTGATAAACCGTGATCTCTACTTATAAGATTTTACAATACAGATGCGTGATACGCCTCCGTAACTCGAACAGGAAAAACGAATTATTATCGACGATACCCGAAGTACCTGTTATACGATCTTACAATACAAATACTTCTCACACCTCCGAATCTCGAATAGACAAAACGAATTCTTACTGAAGGTACACGAAGTATTGGTTCCACGGCATTGCAACTACAGTAATAAAATAATAAATTAATAAACAGATCGTGACTTACGTAAACATACATTAGGCCTATCCCATATTCTTTGAAAATCATGTACGTTATACATACATTTTCAATTTACAGCATTCACGTTGATGTCAACAGTACAGCACTTCCTGTCATTTCGTAATAACATAGGTTTGCATGTGTTTAAGAGTATTTTGATGGTTACTCGCTTGGAGCTGTTCACAGCAGTGTTTTGGACGATATGCTTAGTAGCAATTCAACATTATTAGTAACATAGATTTACATTGGTAAAAATACACTCAATAAATCGATGCTGAGTAAGTAGATCGCCCCTAAAGTATTAATTTAATTAAATAATAGGTTAGTAACTATGTCAACACAAGAAAGTGTAAAATTGTGTAATTCACTGCATTTATACCGCACCTTTTCTCTACAAGCATAAGAGGGAACTGGGGGTGGCTATGCAGTATACTTCGCGGGTAAAATTAATTAAGCTGTGGAGTTAGGCCGTTGTTCTATAGAAACCTGGTCATTACTAACCCGAAATATTGTGCCAATTGGAAGAACCATAATGTATTTAAAAATTTTTAATATCTGTAAAGTTGAAATAATTTAATGAATGACAAATATAATGTGTTTACATGTTATACACTTAAGGAAGCTGCGAACCTACTTATAAAACGGCAAAATAGTAAGCGCTTCCTCCCTCTAACCTTAAAATTTTCGCGTACCTGTTTTTAATAAATTGTTTGTGTTTTCTGACGTATTTATTTTTGGAATTGTTAATGTTTTATTTATTTTATTTTCGTGTGCGTGTTGCAACGACCTAAACCAACTTGTTTATTTTATTGTTTCATTGTCTTATTTTTGGTTGTCTGGAACGACATATTGCTACAAGAGCGAAAGTCTAAGAGAATTCCTTTAATATTTGCTGTTATTCCAAGAAACATTCAAAGAAATCAAGTTTCACCAATACAGGACAGCTACATTGCCTGTTCGTACCGCTCAACGACTAAATAATTAGGGACCTAGTTTAAATTATGCATGGCGAACGCTTGTCTACTAATTATTAATTAGGAATCTTGCTTTCTCGAAAGCACATAATTACGTTGTACACAACTGACAGTTAGCTCTGAGGTCTTTAATAAACTAACTTATTGTTCAGTTATGATGCCATAGTACAGTATGCAAGCCTTCGTTAATTCCCGAAAACAAGACTTCACTAATTTACAGAACATCTGGTTGTTGTCATAGCCTTTCTATAAAAGTCAAATTTCTTGTACATAAGCAAAATAATTAAAAGCTTACATACACACACAAATACATACATAAACAAAACCATTTATATTTTTAATTTTTTAAACTGTCATAATTATTTTATTTCCTTAATTTAAACTGCACCGATATATATTTTATAACAGCAAAATGATTAATAATAACGTAACTATTTATACAACAGTCAAACGACACTCATTTAATCGTAGTCCAATTCTTGGCCATTTCGATGTGCCGACTTTATGAAATGTTTCACGGACTTTGTAATTTCCCTGTAGTTAAATAAATAAATATTTGAATATTGCCCTACGCCTACACCTACCTCCAAGATTAATTAACTGTATTATAAAAATTCTTTAATTTCTTCAGAGGTATATTTTGAGTTAAAATTAGCGCCAAAGTTAATCTGATTCCAGCATCGTTACATAAAATTACACGACACAAACTCCGACCCATCTGTAATATATTAAAATTGGATATAATTAATCATCTAACCGTTATTAATACTCACGAAACACATATCGTAACTGTCTAACAAATAAAATTTATGCCAAAAATTATTAAATAACTAGTAACAGATAAACTGGGAGTCTTATATATTTGTTAACTCATTTAATAACTTAACTATTTCCGAAAAACAACCTTATAGCAATTATTTGAATCTTGGTCGGCCTACAACCACGCTTAGTTGGACGATCACAACAGAAAATAATATTGAAAAATATCCGTAAAAAAATCCTACACCATATGTGCTGTTATAATGGTACAACAGATAGGTTTAAACCGTAACACTCAAATTCGAATACAAGTTTTGGCTGAAAAAATCACGGTTCCAAAATAGTAATCCCCAGGTTCATGAACGTACAGTATCGCAATACGTTTGTTAACATTGGATAAACCCAGTGACTCAGCAGATTAAGTGAAAAGAACGAAAGAAAATTATGGCCACTAATTCAGGACAGAACCGGAAAGGCATAATATATAAACGAATTAAATGTTTTTTTGCTATCGTTATTCTGTTTTCTGCTTGAAAGGGAGGGGGGGATAATGTATGAACCGCTTCATGCCAAAGTAGTTCCAATTTCAATTTGCATCGACCTAGCACGGGAAACGACACTGCACATGTAACAGCACATCTTTCCAAATCGAAATAACAAAAGAAGATGCATTTTGAGAGCAGACTGTGTTATGCTTTGCCAAAAACGTATGACAATAGTCTCTTTCTTTAAACATTAAGAAATTTCAGAAGATCACAGCAAGAAAAATAGGTGTGAAAAATTCAGCACGAAACTGATTCATATATATTTGATATATTCATTTATTTGAAACTTGAAAGCAGGAATTGTCTAAACGTGCTGAATTTAAATTACCTAACTTACTAGGTTACACGGTACGAGCGTTTATTTTAAGCTAAAAAATTAAAGAAAATATTAAAAAATATATGTTTTGTGTTATTAGATTTTGTCTTTAAAATTTTCCTTTGTTGACGGTTTTTTTTCTTCAGATAAAAATTTTTAGCAATACAAATCTTGTCTTGGAATATGATAACTAGATATACCGCAAATATATCCAATATACTGTTTCAGTTAAAATACAATTTTTTTTGCCATCGCACCACCGTGTAGTTGAAATGAATAATTTCTTCCGGAAATGCTACTTGAACATATTTCATTACTGGAAAAAAAAATTTCTGTGGAAAATAAACATATTCTTCTAGAGTGAAAAAGACTGTAAATATGACATTTTGTAGAGAAGTGTATTATGATAACATTTATGTGTTTCAACATGTTTGCACAACATTATGGAATACTGATACACTTCGCGAAATTTTCCTCGTCCAAAATGGGATCAGTTCCCTTTGTCTCGAGTTCGGGTGGTTTTATTGTAGCAACAAAATAGACAGGGAACTACATAAGGTCACACAATAGAGCCAACTGTCAGCAGTACGAACTTCACACTCGGTATTTTCATCTTTATTTGCGGGGAGATGCGATCAGGCAAGAAGGACTTTGCGATGGACGTCAGGCAGTTTGCCAGGAAGCGTCGCATGGCTCTTGGAACGACGAGGTGACACGATCCGAAGTTTCTTCCCTCGCGCCGAAGAAGAGACTATCACCATCTCCGCGTTACGTGGCTAACCTCGAGTGAGAGAGTGGATGGAGTGGGTTCCCAAGTGCGGCGCATCTTGTAAGGAAATGGAGGTACTTCACACTCCTCGAGGTGTGGAAATTGAAAAGTGTCGAGGGCGGGGAAGTGTCCCCGTGCTGTATCGTAACACTTCTGTTGCTGCAGCAAAATTTCAGTTCCTCGCACGAACGAGAAGCTCTGAGAAGAATTCTACTACGAAGTTCAAAGTGGTCGCAGTATACGGTGCAGAGCTAATATCATTGCATTATGATTCTAGGTTGCAAACAAAATCCTAAACAACAGGTCTTGCCAACACTCTGAACAAAATTTTTTGTTCGAGAAACATATTTCTGAAGAACAATCTCTGATGCAGAAATTTCATACATTTAACTGCCCTGCAAGAGATCAAGCTTTACAAATACATCATTCGGGGTAAATATTTGTTCATAATGTTGGCTAATCTTATTATATGGGTTTGTTGTTTTGTAGTTTTTACGTTCAGTCTTTCAAAATCGTATGGATTTCAATTGGTGTTTTTAGCGTTTATTTAGACAATTTTATTGTATTTTCAGTTTTTTAGCAAATAACTTTTATTCCAATTGTATTATCAAAATTTTCTATTCGATAAAACAAAGGATACATTCTTGGTAAACTGCTTGACGTATATAATATTGAAATTCTTCATTAATTTGCAATGCAGAATCATTGAAAGATAATTCTTTAAAGTTAACCTATAATTCTCTTGCAATGACTCTGCACGACAAACTAATGAAAATTTCCATTATTATTTATGCGAGGCCGTTTACAAAGAATGTATCCTATGATTTACCGAACAGAACATTTTGATAATATATTTTGAATAAATGTTATTACTCAAAAACTTAAAATACAAGGAAATTGTTTAAGACTCCCCCTTAAGGGAGGAAAACGTTCGCAAATTTGTATTTCCACCAGACTCAATACAAAACATATCGTGTAATCAGAAATGCATATTGAATAAGCACAGGGCTTTTACTTGCACTTTAAATTATGAGATTTCGTTTTTGCTGCTGTAAATTGTCAATCTGATGTTTACTTACATTTTAACAATTTTTTTATTTTCTACGTAAACAATATAATTGATATAAACGGTACATAGGGATCAATTGAAATGTGTTGTAACCGTTACTATGTTAGACATATAACACTGATTTGTAATGAAGGTAATTTGACAAGATTAGTGATAGCTTGCATATGTTACTAGGTATATTATGTTGATTTAAATTATTTTACAAACATAATAATTTTAATAATTTAATGATAAGCCTACTAGATTGCGTAAAATGATCCAAACTAACGTATTTTGTAATCTATACCAAAGTGTTATATAATGTGTTGGGTGCATTTGTGTTGTGTGGATGTGAGAGGGCCTGCATGGCTCTAATCTTGCCAACCTAAATAAAACATAAATTAATAAAGAACTATACGGCCTCGAACACGCAATATCTCCAACGAAATACCATCCTTCAGGGTATTCAAGTGGGGGACAAATCGTTACTTCATGTTTGTGTTAAATAGTGTTATTTCCATATATTTAATTTGAAATCATCCATTAAGTGCTGCTGCCTCGTTAAGGGCGCGGTCTACCGCAATTTTCATCACCACTTTTTAATTTTTTTTTGTACCAGATATTTTTTTTCCTACTGTAGACACAAAATGTGACTAAATTTGGCTTTTATGAAATTTTTTTGTCTCTCATAGTTTTCGCGTAATGGCTTGCTAAAGTCATATTTTGCATGTTTCCGTTTTAACGACTACACTAAAACCAGCTGATATACCAAACTTAAAAAAATCACAGTCGATAAATACACTGCAGGCTACAATGACATGCTCATACAATTAAAAAATAAAATTTATTTACATTAAAAAAAAGCTGACATTTAAAATAAAAATTTTAAAAATTCGATATTTTTTTTAAATAAAAATTATTTTTATTCTTTAATTTTATGAGCATGTCATTGTAGCCTGCAATGTCTTTATCCCCTGTGATTTTTTTTTAGTTTGGTATATCAGTTGGTTTTAGTGTAGTCGTTAAAACGGAAACATGCAAAATATGACTTTAACAGGCCATTACGCGAAAACTATGAGAGACAAAAATGTTTCATAAGAGCCAGATTTAGTCACATTTTGTGTCTACAGTAAGAAAAAAAATATTTTGTACAAATACAAAATAAAATAATGATGATGAAACTTGCGGTATGCCGCGCCCTTAAAGAAGCACATTCCAATGATGAACTTTTAGACCGTGGGCAGATTTGGACCTCAGGGGTATTACTTGGGATGCAACTAGGTGATGGAGGTACTGAGTTGGTATGCCATTGTCTCCTGTAGTATGGGGATAGGATGACAACACAACAGACAGTACTGAAGACGTGAGGTTGGGTGGAAGGAGGGAGGGGATAACTGTAAATTTTCCTCCCCGACTGGGAATCAAACCCGAGACCCTTGACCAGCCGGCCGGGAACTCTCAACTGAATTTCGCGGTCAGACCATACGCCAATATAATACAGATAAATTATTGCTGACTACACTGATACTATAACTCACATTTGACTTACATAGCGTTAAATAATCGCACACCTGCTTACGCCGTGATGTATGCCAGGTTAAATTTCCATGTATTGAATAGATGCCGTGTCGTGTCAAGGTATAATGTAGCGTGAGTTATGCATGTAAACAGCCCGGCGGTTATTCGTAAAGCACAGAAGCCTGGGAGTTACTGAAATTCATTAATTAAACGAGAGGGGTGGATTTCGCCTTCGCTGTCAGGAGGATTACCTTGGCTTTCGAACTGGAACCAGCGAAAATCCCAGTATAGAATGGTCTTTAAAAATCCTTACTGACCATACACACGGGCCTAACGCTGAACGAAATAACGAGTCTGAAACTATTCACCCAATACCCGGAATGACAGGCTTTAGTACCAATATTCACACACCCGTAGCAAAGCCCGTTCTGAAATATAGGCTGAATGCTGTATTAAAGTGTCCGCATCGAAACATACGTAGGTATTACTCACGGATATGCCTGTGTAGTGTTCAATCACTTAACACATTGAAAAACAAAACTAAATGTAATGAAACGAATTCAGTCAAAAAACCTCCTCCATCACTGAAAATTGAATGGTGTTATGCAGAAGTCATCCAAGCCAGAAACGTTAAGAACAGGCAATATAAAACAAGCTCCTAAATTGTTTCACGTTGATACTTCAGTAGCTAAGTGACCAAAGTCAAACTGAGGTAGGGTATTTGAAGACAAGATATATATTAACAAACTAAGAAACAAGATTTAAGTAACTATTCTTTATGTTTTACTTTATCAAATGTGTATTGGCATAGCCATCTTTTGTGCAAGGCCGCGGCCTAAGATCTAGCAACCCTGTCAGGAAGGGTCATTTTAACACTTCTTTCGCCTCGCTCAAGGCAGCGACTTCCCCTGATTTGCCAGTGTGTAGGACAGAATAACGAATCAGGTACAGCCACTGCCTTTGAAGAACTAAAAGAAGTGTTGCAATTACCCTTGTGTACAGGGTTGTCAGAACTAAGGTCGTGGCCTTCTACTAAATACGGCTATGGTATTGGTCTCCTTCTGCATAACACCATTTAATTATCATAATCAGCTGAAATTGACCAGGAAAGAGTGGTGATGTAGAGCTGTACTCACCTAAAAAATATAACTTGTCTAAATGTAATAAAACATGTCGTATGATGAGGATATTCGAGGGCCGGGGTATCGCACGCAGATTTGCGATTGGTTGCCCGTAGGCATTGCTTCCTCCAAAGAATGACATGGAATGAGGGACCTACCACGGACAAGCGCCGAAATGAGGGAGGGGCGCGGGAAACTGGAGATAATCGAGATAACCCGCCGACCAGCGACATCGTTCGACAGGATTCCCACGTGCGAAATTCCGGGGACCGACCCCGCCGAGAATCGAGTCCGGATCGCCTTGGTGGGAGGCGAGTGCTCTAGCCACCGAATCACCCGCGGCCCGCAAACTACATATAAACCATTGTTTTGAAACGCGAGGCCCTTTGTAGGTTAGGGAAAGGATTCTGAACTTTCGACTATTTTATCTTCCTTACGCTATGAATTACACCTGCTATGTACATAACACGTATGGGTGAATTTACCTCATGGTTTTAAGATAGTATTTCTTTGCCTCTACGAGTTATTTTTACATAAAGAGAAAAGGTGGCGCACTACGCACTTTACTAATTAGTTTAGATTTTGACAAGACCATACATACACTTCACTGTAAAAACCATTCAAAAAATTTTAGGAAGTCAGTAACCTAAACGCAGTATGGGACATTTACCACGCTTCCGCCTTGTACATATGCAAACTTTTACATTTGTTACAATACAAGTCTGGTAACTTCAGTATACACTTGAGTGTCTTATAAAAAAGTTTAGGAGTGTTACCATGGATATCTGGGAAACAATTCTACCACACCTACATTCTTAGCGCTCTTATACACACGTGTGGCAGTTGTTTTTTTTTTAAGTATATGTACTTTACTAATTTACAATAATAGGCAATGCAAGAGGGATTAGCATCCTGTAAATTCATCACATTACTCGAAGGACATAGTTCCACTACATGTCGAATTGTCTGTTTTGAGGTACCACTGCTACTGTTCGGGGAGGAAATTTTACCCAGTACAGGTAAGCCTATTGGTTTGATCCCAAAACCGAACATCACCGTTGGACAACCAGTCAATCCTTGCAATCTCCTTACATTAAATTGTATTGTGCAGTAAAATTTGGCTGCACTACAATAATACCGAAGAGAAAATTATCGTACAATATGCGCAGGACTTTCTGCACACCTCGAAAGGTCGACTCGACATAGTACGTTTGGAATTTATCACTATTTAAATACCTTCAATGGTGCAGTGGTTTGAGTGCTTAGCTACTGGTGCAGCATAAAGTAATGCTATTCCAAATCAAACATATGACTTGATTTCGTGAAATAGATTGGGTGTAAACGTGCAATCAAATTAATGCGTCCGAATGTTCATACTTTCATTGATGAACGATTTTTCCATCATTTTCTCATGTACTGGTCCACAATAATTTCCTAATATTTCCTATCAATACAATTACTGCACACCTGCGAGGTAAGTATTCCGTACGTGTAAGTGTAATTTGCAACTTACATGTTACAGAATTTTACTTTTTTTTCTTTTTCTCCGAACATCGGAGATTATACCACCGAACTTCGTACTTTCCCACAACAAACGTATCTACGTGCTGTATTTTTGTACAGTTGAGACACGTTTGTTAACGAACACTATCTCAGCGTGTATTCTTATATTAATGCCAAGAACCCGAATGGCGTACTTACAAGCATCAAACTGCCTTACTCCCCCTCCTCCCCTAGAAAAAAACTTTCCCAGAACTCCGGCCAGATTTTTTTCTTTCGTGCGCACGCGCGTTTGTTGTGCGTGCCAAGCCTCCTACCCCCCTTCCCCTTCCCAACCCAAACTGATCCAACCAGGACTTTGAACAACCTGGAGTGAACTGCACACTTTTCTCATCGCTGTTCAAATGTTTGGCTTGACTGCGGTAACTCCCTACTCCCACCCACCTCTCTTCGTCACTATTTCCCTACAGCGTCTCGCCCACGCACACACACTACTTGTGCCCGACGGGCGAGACAGATAACGCTTTTCCTGTTTAAACGTCTGCTTGCATCTTAAACAAACAAAAGCAGCCCAGACCGTCTCATCTTCCTCCTACGCCTGTTGCAGCGCGCGTGTGTGCTTTATAGGCTAATATCTAAAGAACGCAGCCGCCGCCGCCATGTTTCTGGGAGGGACAGGGGATGCAGTGTTGCCAGACCAGTGGTTATCCCACTATACAGGTTGTATGTCAATGTGGGGCCTCACCCCCACCAGTATTGAACTACAGTAGACTCCCGATTATCCGTGTGCTAAATATTCGATTTGCGTATTATCCGCGCAAAATATTGCACTTTAAGTAGTAGAAAAAATTTTTGAAATTTTTTTGAACAAATGTTTTTGTTATTTATAAATGCATACTGTGTATACTCGCATAATGTTAAATCTCGTGCAATGCCCGCAACGATATTTTAAAGGCTTGAAGAATATTTAGGCCTTTTCTAGCAGATGAAACAATAAGTTACGCGTATGAATGGACTCACGAGATTGTTCTGCGTGTCGCATGTGAATGGATTAACGGGATTTTTTTCTTGGATAATTTAAATATTCGTAATTATTTTATTCGTATTTTTAGATTATAAGCGCATGCCCGCTAATCACTAATGCAAATAATCGCCAACTTTACTAAATTGCTGCATTTTATTGCAGGAATTAATTTGATATTTTTTCTTTCTACTCAGATCTAAGAGAGGGTAAACGTGGATTATCCGCGATTTTGGATTATCCGAGGTATCGGCACCCTCAATTAGTGCGGATAAACGGGAGTTGACTGTATTTAATTTTTCGCTTTATGAGAAGAAAAGAATTAAATTTGGAATTATAACGTTAATAATATTTACCTTGCGCTACACAGTTGAGTTTTTAACGCAATTGGTCAAGCAAATTAAGAATAAAAGTTATTTTTGACTAATTGAGGTCTAAATATACGTTACACTGTACCGCAATACGAATAAAATGCACGCTGTACTCGCAAATTTCACACTTTCAATCTCAGAATACATATAAAAAACGGAAAATAAATAATTCATCACGTAGGGTGAAACCCCACATTAAGATTGTGTAGTTTCTGTAAGGAGCACTAACCTGAACTGGTTTACTCGGTGTTACCCGGGTGTAATTTTGTAAAGTCACACAAAAAAAAAGTTTTATAGTGACCACAAAATTTTTTACCAATGTAGACCTCGCCAAAATATTTTGTAGTAGTTAACAATTGTTTGTAGTCACTGCAAAGCTTTACTTGGGACAACCAAAAATTGAAGACCTCCGGAGTAAATAATTATAACCTACATTGAAAGACAGCCTACGTAAAAAAAAAAGTTATATCCGAAAATTCGAAAGAAATACTTATTTACAAATACGTAGTTAGCTTATTTTAAACCACGTAATAAATGATACATTTATGTAACACGTTTGTCCATAATTGATACATGTTACACCTAAGCTGGAAACTATGGGAATGATGGTTGTCATTATTTACTCCCGAGGTCTTCAATTATTGTGGTCACCACAAAATATTTGGCGACGAGGTCAATTATGACAAAATATTTTGTGATAGCCAAAAAGTGTTTTTTTATTGCATACTTAAAAAACATAAACAAAAAAATATTATAAACGAAACTTTGTATAGGCTAACTCTATAATAGTACAGCGGTTAAAGTGAGTTTTCCATAACAATTGTGCATTTCTGGAGAAAAGCACGAAACTTTCTCAGGTTAACAAATACATATATAAAAATTATTTTTGAGGTAGGGCCCAACGATTATGGCCGCCATTTTGAATCTAGCGGTCGTAAAAGATAAAACAAAAAAATAATAAATTATCTGTATGACGATATTCTGCATTCTAATGAGACCCACAAAAATTTTAAATTAATTATAAACATGGTTTTCAATACAAAGTTATTTCAATTGTATATAAATACAGATCGTATCATAAATTTAAAAAAATGGTTTAACTGGAGTTCAAGTATCGAATTAAATGTTTATTATGACAAAATGATTTTATAACACTGCACAATGTTATTGTACCAATAGAAGTATCTAATGTCTGAAAAATTATTAAATGTTCACTATCTTCTATTTGTATTTAGTAAGTATTCTCTACAAATCTCATTTTGCAGTTATTGTCCTTACAAAGCAACTTTTGCAGCTGCAATAAAGTTGGCAACAAATCTTGCCATTATACAGGTTACGAATCATTCGAAGGTTTGTATATCTGTGTAATGAAGATGCTTGGTTGGAAAAAGAAGAAAAATTAAACACTGCAATCAGTTGATGTTATACTAATGAGTCTTGTAAACTTGCATCGACATCATTTTCACAGTTTTTGCACTTGCACAGCATCGAACAGCAAAACAATGCTCTTTTCCATTTGCAACGGTTTGTGTTACAGTTCTTACAGGAACATTTAAGTAGTTCTTTACATGCTGCTGATGTCTCTGGAAGAGATGTCCATGTAGGTTCCCAAATCAGCTGTTCATTTTTGTGCCAACCCCAAGCTTCTGGATCAGGCAGATTAGGTTGTTTCATCAAACACTGTCCCCAACAGTATCCAGCTTGATACACACACTGCAACACATGTTGAAATAAAGCTGATTTTGTTGGTGGTAGTCTATCTATGGATCGTCCTTTCTTGGCAAACAGCTCCTTCCTACTCTCGTTCACATCAAAACTTGACGAGGATTTGTCATAAAGAAGAACAACAAACATTTCCAATTCTGGCATGAAATGTTCAACATTTGTGGGCTGCTTGGACAATGAGCTAAATGTTTGGACATTTTTCAAAAGACCATGAAATGCTTCCCATGCTGAATTTTTCCCATAACCTGCAAAGGAAGATGTAGTATCACTACCTGTAAAAGCACGGAAGAATGGCAGAGCCATTGTCTTATCTGGACCAAGGGATCTGAAAAGTAAATGAACTGGAATGTAATGGAAATTCTTCCCTGCACCAAATGCAATCCACAAAATACCTACATTGAAAAAATTGTAAAATGATAATGCTATAACCACAACATCAGTGTCCACTGTTCGAATAATAATTGATTTGTGTCCACATTCACTTGTATCTTTAGCATGTAATAGAATTCTGGTGTCTGCTTCTTCGTGACTGCATGGTTGCAGTTCCACATGATTACACATATATTTACTGCATTCCACTTCCGTGCCTTTAGTAGTTATGACCTCTTTCCCTAATCGAGTCGTAAGATTCTCTGCCAGTAGATCAAATAGCTCCCTTTTGTCCTCATTGTTTAATAAAAAGTTTTTCCAATTGTTACGAATGGGTGTGTTACTACGAACACTCCGTCTTATGCCTGAACCTCTTGATATTCTCGCTTCTGTATTTAAACTGTTCACACGGTAGTCATCCCGGAATACATTAATACGTTCAGCATCATCCCATTCGTGAAGAACTGCACTAACAAATTTCTTCTGGTAATCATAAAATGTCTTCACATCTCCAGGAGGAAGCATATGAAGTATAGCTGGTCCATCAAGTATAGCACATGTTGCTTTAGGTTTTTCATTAGGATAATCTACCAAATTGCTGAAGCATTGCAGTAGGTCGGATTTTTTTTGTTTTCCTTAGCTGACCATTTTCTGATAATGATGGAGGAACTGGATGATTCTCGTGTCGGAAGAAATCATCTAAGTCAGAACCCCGATATTGACAACCTATGCACAGTTTTGAAAATAAGCTGGCATCATTTTTAATCAACCACATTTGTGAACTGCTCTTCTTTTGAATCGACTTTTTGGTCTTAAATAAATCCACATTATTTATCTTAAGGGTTGATTCAGTTGGCACATTTTGCCTTTTTAGCAGTTGGTGGACATATTCCATAAACTGTTGCATGCCTTGAGCTTCAATATTTGTTAAGTCCTGAAGTGCAGTTTCAGAACCAGCAACTTTGTTATATATATCCATAAGTTCTTGACAAGTTTCCTCAAGAGGATTGCCTAAATTGTCAAATGTTGTTATTAATGCTTTAACATGCTTGAAGAATGCAGCTTGAACATTGTATTTACATTCATGGTGTTCTACAGAGGATTGGCTTAATTTCTGAATATGTATTTCAAACCCTTCAATTAGCCATGCCACTTCAGGTCCGGCTACCATACACCTTCTTAATGCATCTGGGTTTTCTGTTAGGCCAATAGCACCACCAACTGCTTTAACATGTGCATTGCACTGTTCATGAGCTTGGTCCAATCCCATTCCTGAAAATTTTCTTCCTGTAATATTGGCTGTGAATTTACCATCATCAAATTCTGATTGTACCTCAGGATGTACGGAAGCCAAGATTCCCATGTCTCGGAGATGTACAGGAAGCCATCTGGCATAGTTGGTGTGATTGAAGGAAAAGAACCATGGTGCAATTTGTGTCAGGTTTATTAAGTACAGCTCAAAATTCCCACTTCGTATAGCCATAAGGAATTTTATAAGATAATTTTCAAACTCCATTACTGTGCTCCAAAAAGCAAACAATGGAACTGTTTCACATTTATTTATGCACCACTCCTCGAAAGATAGCTGTGCTGTACACCCATCACATTCATCATTCTCGTCTAAATACTGTTTGTATGCTTGCTCTTTCAAACAGTACAGTGTGCAAAATGTCACTTGATTGCGCATACCTAGTTCTTGTTATGTGTGACACTTTAAGGTATGAATCAGTTCTACCAAATGATGTGATGTCAGCTTCAGTGAAAGTTTCCACTCATCCATTACCATCGAGTATGTCTCCAGCCACATTCATTATAGCCTTCTCTAGATGAAGACCTCCCATCACGACAACATATTTGTCTTCTCCAAACTTTTCGGGGAAAGTCCACTGTATACGTTTAGCAATCGCATACAAAGGAGCATCACATGTAACTATTGGAATCTGCCCTGGATTTAAATGGTTGATTGCTTCTTATATCACTCCCATTGCATGTCTCACCATAGAAGCTGAGTGTGCAACATCAGGAAACATTGGAAGAAGAACACACTTTGTCGTGTGCTTTGCTACGTTTTCTGTGACACTGCTGATGCCATGGGAAGCTCCCCAAGAAATAAATGCTCCTTTTCAAACAGCATCTTTTGTGATCTGACATTCATCATGTTGAAGCCATTTATCACTCCGCTCTTGAAACTAACTTCTTGGTTTTTTGTTGCATAAACATATGTTTGGCAATTGTTTTTATCCTTTATCGGTATATATATTGTTCTACAAAGTTACTATATTAACAATTGTAACACTTAATTAACTTCTTGGTTTTTTGTTGCAAAAACATATGTTTGGCAATTGTTTTTATCCTTCATCGGTAAGCATATTGTTCTACAAAGTTACTATATTAACAACTGTAACACTTAATTAGATGTATCTCAAGTCACACCAAAATAATTACTTAATAATACTTCGCTGAGTAACACAATCTTCCAGACTGTGTATTAACACATCCGTTACAGTTTCATGATTACAGTTTGCTATTATTTTTGTGCCACCATTTAATAACTTGTGGCCTTAATTTCTAATGTACAACAAGAGTTGGTGTATTATGTTATACAAAAACGTGTTTAATGAACTCATTTATTAATTTGAAAAATGTAATATTTATTTAAGAAAAATTTCTTGTTGCATACATATTGACTCCTGTTTCAGCCGCCATTTTAAAAATGGTGGACAAAATCTTTGGGCCCTACCTAAAAAATTACTCTCTGATGTGCATTGATAAACATCTGAAAATTCCATGCTTTTCTCCAAAAGTGCATAATTCTTTATGCTATCCGCTGTACTATAAACGTTTATCGAACTCATTCGGGTTTCTGATATTCAATTATTACTAACATATAAAATAAATATTATCAATCTTAAATAGCAATTATTTGCTAACTTTATACTTGAATAATTTTCAAGGGTGACGAATACTTTCCGCTTTATCTTTTGCGCCGCAATTATAATTACAAAAGTCAGATTGTGTCCAAGAAATACGCAACATCGGGAAATTTTTCTGGCCAACAGTTGGCGAAAACAGACAAGTATCCCCGTATTTTGTATGTGTATGATTCGATAAACTCGCAAATTTTAACTAACGCATTTAGCGTTTCTCAAGTTGTGAGAAAATTTCAAATGCATCTTATACATTAGCAGTTGTGACTGACTTAATGCAATCATCAAAATGATATTTATTAACAATCTAGTAGAGAAAAACTGTCGCCCTTTAGCTGAGATGCCGTTATACTGGATGAAATTTAAGAGAATTTGGTGGGTGAAACTTATTTAGAGGACAGAGGAGCTATCGGCAGAAAAAAAAAACAAGGGTAGGTACATAAGTTCGATATTGAAACGTTACATTTTAAAACCTGTTTCTAAATATATCAATACAGTTATCTTAAAATTGATAAATTTTCAAACGATTGTCGTTCAAGTCTTCATTTTAAAAACGTTTTGGTTAGATTGTAGTATTTTTCCTGTAAGAGAATTAAATTCCAATCTTAAGTTATTCTTACTAAGTCACACTTTCCATTCAGTAGAAGAGTTCTGCATACTAAGAATATGAAGTAAGATATACTTATTTTATCGTAAAATGTATAGAAGTGTAATAAGTGTATCAAATAAAGCTCAATCTTTATTACAAACCAATTAAAATTCATTGTATACGTCTCGGCTGTACTATAAGCTGTCATAACGTAAACCATGTATTATAGGCCTACTTAAAATACTTGACTGTAATTAACTCTTTTTTCAATATGGGTGTATTTGCCTATATATTTGTATTTCAATTGTTTTGTTCTTCTTTGAATAAATTTGCATTCTTCTTTTTTTTTTTTGTTCTACCTTATCGTATGAACATATTGTATTTACAATATTCATACGTTCCTTATCTTTGAACAGTTTGCTTAAAACAGGATTCAACAGTGGAATGTTACATAAAAATAAATAAAATAATAAAATTAGCGGCAGTGAAAAGGGTTTTTTTTTTAATGTGAAGATCCGGCAGATTTTTCTAAAACTTAAACTGGGAACACTGAACACAATTGAATCGGTCATTGATAAAATGTACTACGTCGAAATTCCAAATATAAATATATATATATATATATATATATATATATATATATATATATATATATATATATATATATTGCCACACTAGACTGAAAGGATCTTAGTCCTTACCTTCTTTATATAGAAACATTATTTTTTTGTAAACAGTATTAAAAGAACTAAAAACCTGGATTTCACACATCTACAATTTTGGACATGTGACTTTTGACAATGACCTATTCAGTTGATGACCCGGCAACGCTGTAGACGAAGATTGCGGGGGAGGGGCGTGAAGGGAAAAGTACAGATTACAAGCTTCATCTTCACACGTCGATTCTCTTTAACAGCGGTTGTATGGGCTCAAATAAAACGCTAACCGCCGCGGAGATATCTTGAAACAATAAACACTATCGCCAGGAGATTACCATTGTCTCTCGTGCCGCGTGATGTTGACTCGGGCAGGCACTTGACACTTGTCCGACTTGACGAGGGCTAACTACCGGGTTTCAAGAAACACCGGCCGTGGACTTTACTTAGATGTCGTGTTCTCACACAGTAAGTTCACTGCTTTGTTTGCTGACGTGATATCATTACGGTGACGCGTCGGCACAGAACTTGACCATGCCTCAAATAAAACTGTAAGAGGCTGCGTCACCTCTTTTGTCAACAATATTTATTTTCGTTGAGTAAATGAAGGATTTTACGAATTTCTTTATAGAAACACCACATTTCACTATTAGGTGCTTATTATTGGATGAAATAGGTCCCTTGGTGTTACTGAGTGTTAATTATTTGTAGAGAGAACACTTTTATATTAAAATTTAAATTATCTTAATTAGTTCATAGTTACGCTTAAATTTTTCGAATTCAATGTACGTAATGAAAGGTAAAGTAATTAGCCTACGATTTATTGCTGCACAACAAATTACCCTCAACAAATGCATAATTCTGGGTAAATGTTGGCTCATAAAGTTGGCGTATATCATTACATAGGGTTGTTGTTTTGTAGGTTTCCAAAATTGGTATTTCAAAAACAGTTTTTTAGCGTTTATTTATCAACCACTCCATCCTTTTAAGACTCCCAGCAGCCAAAAATGCACTATTTTTTATAAGTACCGATATATCATTTATTCTCATGTGACATTTGCGCTTCACAAAAATAGTTACATAAATTATTCCTTCTGCAGAATAACAAAGTCATGTAATTCGTTAGTTACCACAGTACAAACCAACTCACTCTACCAAGATAAGACACACCGGAAAATACTTACAAGTGGTATTTCTTGGAAACTCAAAAGTTCTTCAAAAATAACCTCCTACACTCACGTATAATTTTTCCTGGCGATTTGAGAGCTTACAAGAAGCGCCAAATGTCAGCTTTCTTGGGTGTGAATATTCAGCGTGAGCTAGTTTATACCATTAGTAAATTTCAAAAAGTAATATTCGGTTTGTTTTATATATTTTTTTTTTATTTTTGTCTTACCGGGAAAAGAATATTGGAATTACGTATTGTTTGTGAGGCGCAAAAATCGACAAAAATATCTTAGTTTCTAAAAGATGAACAGTGTAAATATATAATATTAATATTTTACTATCTTTTTCAGATATTAATAAAGGCATACTTGTTAATCGCATCAGGAGACAGTATTTTCACATGTAAGCAAATAGCCCCAAGGAGATCCCCGACATTCACGAATGGTTGGGTTTTCTTTGTGTGGTGATAGCTTAAAACAAAGGAAGTCAAAATGTTTACACAAGTTATTATTATATACGAACTTCTATTAAAACCGCAGTTCACATGTTTCTCATACTTTCTTAACTATTGCCTTATGTATGAATGTAAGTAAAATCTCATTGTACGCAATACAGTTTCCTCTGCTGCAACACTTTTATGATACTCTTTTCAAGGATTCGTTACATTTCGCGTTGCATTTCGAGGAGCCTAATGCCAGAATCACGCAGGCCCGACAGAAGCGACACCACGGATGCAACACGACACTAAAAATTTGCGTTATTGCAAACACTAGTTTGGCTACCACGCGACAAATACAAAAACAAATTACATGTAAATAGTTTATTGCCACTGCATACTAACCCCTAGTCCAATGAAGATTACAATAATTCAGATTTTTTCGCTTGTCTGTCTACTTTAAATACCCACTCGCATTTAGACATAAGGGACTAAACGTACAACTACGCGTGTGCTTGTAAATGTTATAGTCTGCTTATGCCAACGAAAATATATACTTTGAAATTCATGAATGCTACTTATTACCAACTCACCAGTTTCACCAACAATTGGGCGCAATATTAAATTCGGACTCGAATAAAATCGAAATAATTCCTTTTCGGAATTCTCGTCGCGTCCGCCATTTTGGGAAGCTAACGTCACAGAAACCTCAGTGCTGATTGGCGGACATCTTTTGTTTTACTGTGCTGTAGTGGTCGTGTCGCTTCTGTCGTGCTTATGTGATTCCAGCATAACTTTGCAAGGAGGTGGTCCTCACCTGGGCGGAAGTGCAGTCTGTCTCATGTGACTTTTCCGTATTTTGACATTTCGCTTCTGAGAAGAGTGTCTGTAAATACGATTGCGGAGACCTTGCTTCTCCAGGAAGCTAGTAAGGTTTAAAGCTCCAAACAATGGGACTGCCAGGCACATTTCTCAGAAGAGAAATGTCAAAATATGGAAAAGTTACATGAGACGGACTATACATTATTTTCCAACGTTACCGTCTCTTGCAACCTCAACTTCTAATTAAAAACAAAAGGTAAATTTTTCTCCCGTTCGTGAACTGTGGCCACAATCGTATAGCCGTTTGTGTTTGCCCTTTTTTTTTTAATGTTCCTCCCTTTCCCGTTCTGCACACATTTCACGGCGGAGAAAAACGCACCTACCACCATGCACCCGCTTATTAATTAAATTTATAAAACGCGGATGAAATTAAAACTCTGGGATATTCCGCGTCCTCTACCCGTTAGCTTAGTGTTCATTACAGCCCCGGGGCAGCTGTGGGTACACGAGGCGCAAAGTAACAAAGTGAACTTTGCCGAAATCCGAAAGTTATTAAAAAGTAGGCCGCCTCAGTTTTCATACACTCGTGTTGGGTGATGGTGGGAGAGAGGTGGGGTGATCCTTCTGAAAATTGCCGACGAGGAAGATTTTCCTCCGGTAGAAAGGAGGAGAAATAAAAAGGGGTGAGAAATAAGTAGAGATATATTGGGCGTATAATCCTTATTCTCAATAATAAAATCTTTCCGACCTTGGATTTGCGTGTTATTACGTCAAAAGATAATACTCCAAAGGACGGTCTGGGGTAAAAAAGGGAAAGAAGGGTATGAGAGAGGGAGTAAATGGATCAAAGAATGGTGGGAAGCAAGACAAGAGAGTTTCAGAACAGCGTGCTTGCAGTTAGGCTTTTCTCCGTTTTTTCCTCTCCATTTTACCGTCTCTTTTCCGCGCTTCCTATGTCACGCATATTACCCTTCGCGGCTGGCTACGACTTTAGCAGCAGCAAGATGGCTACGTGACCGTGTCTAATACGATAAGTAAACTCCACTTGCGTCTTACCAGCTGACGTGCTGCTTTTTTTTTTTATTCGGCCGAGCTGGTGAAAAAAATGCACCTTGGCACTCTCCGACTTTTTATGCTTCTACGGAATGTTAATTATACGTGTTTCTTGGTAATGGCATATTACTAGAGCTAGTAAATTTTGGTGAAAAATAAATTGTGCAACAATTTGTGTCAATGCATAACTAGAGGTACGTCAATTTCGCAGATACATTCCAGGTCAGGTTGAACGCCAATTATGTAAACTTCATTGTGATGTCTGTGACTTGCTGTAGGCTTTTACGAAACGCCTTTGACTATTGCAAGCCAGTAGTAAACAAGGAAATAATGCGTAGGGCTATCGCTTGCTCCCCGCTTGTTATGTTATAAGCCAAAAGATATTCGATTGTGGTCAGTGCGTGTATAGGACTGACAAGTCTAGGCTGCTGCCAGATGAATGCGCGAAATTGACGCACCGCTATGCATAACGCTCATATGCACTTCTGCATCGTGGCTATTGTCAGAGTATATTTGTGCAGAGGCGTGGTTCATTTGACTGTGCCAATGAGAACAAGGTTACTGTGACACCACATACGTATGTGATTTGCGAGTAGATCCCTAAGACGTTGTGAGTTAGAAACAGCCAATCACTGACCATGAAGCAGAGCTGCAGATCTGCACATGAGGCATTGAAACAAAATGTTGCATAATTCTTGGAACAAAAAATTATCATCTCTACATATTACACATTTGAATAAGTCATTTGAGAAACATAAGTAAAATTTCTACCAAGATTAGTAGGTGTTATAATTTTGTATTAGTCAATGACTAATGTGTTTTCTCAGACTCGTAGTTCAGTTCTTGGTACAATCGCAAACGAGGTTTAATGTGGTTCAACAATACTATATTCACCTCTCTACATAATCATACTACACACAACTCAGGACTTATTTTCTTTCTTAAATTAAGGATTCATTTTTAATACTTTGTGATACAGATTTGACTGGAACTTGAAGTAATTAACGCATACTGTTGCACAGTACGACAAGCAGCAATATTAAACATTTTCGTTCGCAGTGTTCGTACGGTCATCATAAGTATTTATTATGTGTATATGAAAATTTTTATAAATTTTCGATTCGGACAATTTTTGCTGTTTAAGATTTTCTACCTTGGTTGACAAATTTAGAAATGAATACTAGGGCCCACTTGGGACAGTAATGCAAATGGAATTTCTGTTTGTGGTATTTTTCCTTCATCCTTTAATCGAGGGTACATAACTAAAAAATAGTTTTTTGCTTGTTCTTACAATGTAAAATTAAGTAGACTTAAGCTATTTGCGTACGAAGTGCTAGTCAGGAAGCTGCTATAACATATCAAAAACATTCTTTTCAATAATAGCTCGAATAGATACAGTTAATTGTGCGTAATTTTTCCACACACACAGAATATGTGACAATCACCACGAGGCATGAAGTGCTGTTTCTAAGTATTTAAATATAATCTATTGTTGTAAGACTTAGTAAATGACTTCGATAAAATAAAGTAAGTTGAAATACGGGCACTTTGCTCTTAGAGTATCTGTAAATCTTTATAAAATTCAGAATGCGAATAAATCAATTTTAATTAATTTGACAAGAAAGTTTGCACCAAATTAGGAATGACTGCGTAAATTTTGTTTGGTGACATACTGTATTATAAAAAGTGATGCGAAAATGTGTTTTCAGATTGTCCGTAAAGTGTGTAAAGTGGCAATATGCTAGTCTTAAGAAAGGATATAGTTAATATACCTTTTGTTTTTCGTTTTATTACTAAGACATGAATAATTATTATTTTGCTATGTAACTATGTTGTTTGACATATTTCCTTATGTAATATTCGTGTTTCGTAGGCTGTTTGTCGGCTGTAGCCGAAATCGGGTTCTTTTTTATTTTATTATTTGTCTCAGTCATGATTTATTTGGGACCCCTATCACATCAATGCGATATGCCCAAATTATTACAATAAGTAATTTACTATCATTGCAAGAATTTTTTAAATAATTAAAGCTGTAGTTATTAGTAGGTTAAATCAAGTAATTCACATCAGCGAGGTGTTTACCTACTATTTTTTCCTTGCTCGTTTTTAGATATGTTTCTACGTTAGCAACATATGTTACACCTATTTAACACTTTCTACTATTTTATCTTGTTAATATATTCTAGATCAGAAGCGTAGCAAGGATTTGTGTTTGGAGGGGGGGAGTGATACCAACTTGAGAATTTTCATAACGCAATAAGGGGACACCTATCGCACGTCATTTAGCTGAGAGTCCGGGGGCCCGCCCCCGGAAAAA
The DNA here is from genome assembly GCA_003012365.1 of Medauroidea extradentata. Classification (NCBI taxonomy): domain Eukaryota; kingdom Metazoa; phylum Arthropoda; class Insecta; order Phasmatodea; family Phasmatidae; genus Medauroidea; species Medauroidea extradentata. The sequence goes on along the minus strand of PNEQ01072953.1, from coordinate 6,621 downwards.
TTTCGGTTTCAGTGTGAAAAATAATGCAATTTAAGCACTTTTAGTACTTATAATATGAATTTATAACTGCTAGTTTTATCTTCAAGCAGTTTATTTTTATTTCGGTAGGGGGATATATTCTGATATCCTCCCCCTCTGGCTACGCACCTGGTCTAGATAAAACGGAGATCAGAATTAAATGAACTAAATAATGTTCTTCTACTGCCTGCATATGTTTATATATACATGCATATTACAGTGGGGTGTCCACCAGTCGTAAAATGTATCTAGGTCTAAGGGTTTGTACAAGTCCCATCTAAGAGGAGTGTTGTCAGGTCTCCTGACACGATTTATCATTTCCAGAACTTGTCACAGTATTTTAGGGGGCATAACGACACAGTGTTTAATATTTACAGTGCAAGTGGAACTTGGAGCCATCTCTTCACAAACTGTTTCCAAATTTATTTGTAAAACATTTTAAAAACGCTTAAATTGTGTACGTATGGACCTAACGGTGATTATTATTTTTGTATTATTATTGTGTTGGTAGTGGTTTAGATTTGATTGTAGGCCTGAACTTTAATGCCATATTTTAAAATATGTCCCAGGTTGTCACTGAACGAACTCACACATACAAACACACACACTTATAAAGTGCTAATTTAAATGGAATTCCGTATAGTTAGAGACGATTGAATATTGCGAAAAACTATCTTGAAAACGCTGTAGTTTCTTGCAACATTTGTGATTATGTGACATAGCCTACTTCTGACACAACGTAGCTGTTTGCAGACCAATCACAGGTTTGAAGTATTACAATATAGGGATTCTTATTGGCTCAGTCAAATAGGGTAACAGATTCAAGCACAAGCTAAAGCCAGTAATTTTCTGGTAAGCTGAACGTGTTGAAATCCAGCAAGCAGTCAAGTTTTCCCACGATAAACCATCATACCTATATAGTACATTTGTTGACTGTCGGTCGATGGGTATAATTATGGTACTAAGGGTATTAATATTGTTCTATACCATAAGTATGGAACATTGTGGAAACACCGCCCCAGCGAAGCTCGGGGAAACTGCTGAGGCCCGGAGGAGTTCAAAGGATGTGCAGGACACACAAACGAGATCTTGTGTAGTAGGAAAAAGGAAGAGAAAATAAGACTGGGATGGCCCTGGCTTTAAGGATATTCCCGGCAGAGAATTTGATACTACGCGAAGCCAGGCATCATTAGTCATACAAACCTTGCCGTACGTTAATGAGGTAAGTTTTAATATTGCATTCTTTACCTCCTTTGACTATTAATCGAGCTTGACGGCTTTACGCACGTATTCATATTTCAAGATGTTTATTCTTCTGCCAGGGGAAAATACAACTTCAGCGCATTCCGATATGTACTCCCACTTAACCGCACAAAGGATTTTGTACGCAGGGTATTTTTTAAAAGGACATGTTTGCTCAAGCGCGCCGGACGAGTTCCAACTTCGCGTCCCGCGACAGCCTGGACGCTACGCACACACACACACAAAGTATTTGCACAGACGAGGAGTAAATATTGGCCGTGCAAGCAACAGAAGCGAACCTTATGGTTTTTCTCTCTCATCTCCTCAGTTTTCCAAAATAAAACCAGGCGATGCTGTGGCGCCAGCGACCTGAAGCTGCCGCCGGCTACAAAGGCGACCGACAGAGAAAGGACTGTGAGAGAATATCGAACGTGGTTATATATACTCCGTTAAACAAAACTTCAGTACATTTTGACGGTCCTTAGGGCACAACGATAAACGATGAATTTGATGTCTGGGACAACGTGAAGCTAAAAGCGCGTAAGTACAAAATAATTAGTTTAAGGCTACGCTCTCTAGTTTGAACTTTTTTTTTTTTTAGCGATATTAACTTTTTACGAATGAACAAGAGTAGATATCAAAAATCTGTCTGGCAGTTTTGTTTAAAATCGTCTTCTCCGTGTTGGCAATTTTTTTCAAGCAGGAAATAATATGATTTTATCTGATTATATAATTAACGAGATGTGAGGTGAGGATGGAACAGGGATGGAATTTTAAAACGGGAGAAACGGGAGTATCCCGAGAAAACAAAACGGTCAACGACTCCGTTCTCACCATCACACTTACGAAACTAGTAAATAATTTCATCTTTCCGATCACTTATTTTTGCATCAGGTAGATTTTCTTCGAAGTTCCTGATGGGGATGAATACGTTCTTGCTGATAAAATCTACGGCTATAGTAGAATATCGCAGTACGTTTTATTTTAGAAGTTAGCTAATACCAGTAAATTATTGCCCTGTGTCGTAAGGATATAATAAGTAGTACATAATTAAAATTTATTTTTGTGGTATACAACTTTACGGAACCTTGAAAGTAAAAGCCAAAAAGAAGCAATCCTATAAAACAATATTTACAAATATTCTGTACAATCATTTTGCCAGAATAACGTATATCTGGTGAACGACTTGTGACGCTAATGTACGCATCTTTTTGACTGTGTCGGAAGAGATTATGCTAAACATATGCGTCACTGTTTGTCAAATTTTTGATCCAGTAAAGTCAGGATACTATGTTAACTGTTGTTTAATTTATCTGTATTTCCATTATGGAATAAAATAATTAAATTATAGGTCTAACGGTTAATACCATTAATTTAGGGATCACGGTTTCTTAGTAAACCTCGATTAAGCACAATATGAGGTTCAATGTAGCTGGAACGTTTTGTTTAAAAAATACATTAATAAGAAAACCGTGTATTAGTATAGCACAGGCATAACGAACAACGTGTATTCGTATTTCGTTCAATATAATTTTACACTCACAATTAATTTAATGTTTGGCCTAGTCCTTAAACAAATGAAACGTGTTTACGCTGTTGGCTTGAGGTCATGATAGGTTGGTTTTATTTAAATTGGTGCAAACAACTGAGAAACACTTCAAACGGAATGCTTACAAAAATGATATAATAAGAATAGTACTATAAACACAATGCGTTCTGCAAAATAGCGCACGGCTTGTTCGCAAAAAATATTTTGCTTGATTTTGGCTTATTTTTATAGCAAACTTGGCGATACTCTGAGTGCCAAAATGTGAAAAACTAAAATGTTTATTGCTACCAAAAATTACGTATCAATTATGATATACTTGTGTCAAGTCCGTGACATGAAAAGTATGTTGCTTTAAAAAAAAATACACATCACTATAAAACTACCGCGCCAAGTCTCTAACGTAGAAGTCTTGCATAACTACATAACCTCAACTTACACATTAAGAGAAACACAGATACGGAGTTCAGTATTGGAAGATGGCGGGCGGTACAACATTAACGGCAGAATTAATGGCGCGTAAAACTGGTCACCGAGGCAGCAAATTCCATTCGCTGAAGCGTCATTGCTTCCGAAAATAAAATTCCGGACCAATGAAACAACTGCACATCTCTTTCCATTTAATGGCGGTTAATAATTATTCGGCTGTTTGAATCGCTTTCCTGTTCCGTGAGAATGTTACAATTTTAACATTGCAAGAAAAATGTTCAGTTTTTTTACGTCAGATATACAACAACTTTTTAAACTGATAAGTTACTCTGCAAATCAGCTAAAATACTTCTGATTGCGGCGTGCAGAGTCTCGTCTCTTACAAGATTATTCGAAAACTGGTCAACGCGACTGAGTGATACCTGCTTATGAATAGCATTCTAAGTACTTTCGTTACACGTGTTTCTACCCATTTCAGGTTCACCGCTACTCATGAGAGTATATTCACTAGCAGCCTAAAACAGCGAAAATTTAATTTTTCGCGGTCATTTTCAGATATGAAAAGCTTGGCGCAGTTTATTTTAAATGATATAGGTGTGTACAATTCAATTTTAAGGAGGTAGCTCACCCTTATTTTTTACTATTTTACCAATTTTTATATTTGTGCGAGAAATGGTTTGTTATGTAGACTATGGATATTTTACACTGTAGGCTAGTAACATTTTTTTTTAGCTTTAATACTTTTTGTTTTATTGCATGTTCACGTCCAAATTTGCGGGAAAAAAATAACACTTTTATACTAGAAAGGGAAACATACAGAAACGAATTAATTAAAACTAAAAAACAGTGTCATGGGCTATTTTTGAAATTTTAATGCGCAATAAAATTCAATGCGGTTTTCATACATAGGTCTTGACGTTGGCCGTGGAACTTTTCTTCAGTGGGAGATGGTTTTTCTTTGTAGTATAAAACCGTGTGTTCTTTTCCGCAAATTTGGTCTTGAACGTGCAATAATACAAAAAGTATGAAAACAAAAAGTTTAATTTCAGTAAAAAAATCACGGTGCATGTCTACACACAAAAAAAAAACATCGGCCTATCTCGCTAAACTATAAATATTTACAAAACAACAAAAATATTGGGTGAACCACCCCCTTAACTTTAATTGTGCATCATAAAATGGTAGATTAAGTACTGACTGTCTCATAGAGGCGAGAAGAAAGCATGCCAGATCTGTGACTTGCGCCGTAAGGATATTGGTAGTCGTGATACGCGTGTTGTGTCGCCCTAACCGCGTCCGCATTTCTATGTCTTGAACCTGCCAAATTTGCCCACAGAGGCGACAACCTACGACCACGGGCCCCTATAAATGCCATTTTAGTAACATTAATTTTTTTAAATTCTTAATATGAGCAGATATCGCCAAACCGTTTAACAAAAATTTTGAGAATTGTTTGTACTACGTAGACTATATTTTTCGAACCGTAAGTTCTTATAATTTTGGCTAGTTATTGATATTAAGGAAATTAATTAAGTCGATAACTAGGCAAAGTTAGAAGAACTTATAATTTTCACACTGCCTGCTTGTTGAGCTGTGTTCAGTTGATTAGAAATCCTTGGTTGTTTTTTAAAACTATTATATAGCCTACGTCCACACGATGTGCATACGTAACTACGAAAAGAAAACCCAACAGGGAAGGAATACCTAGTATTTTTATAACATTACAAACACTGAAAATTATATATCCGTGTTCACTGACATTGCAGTTTTGCTGATATTTATCTCAAAATCAACTCATCCCATATATGGGAGATTCTACTATGTATGTACTTTTATTGTGACTTTAAACCAATACCATTATAAGGTCACAGTTTAGAATCTTACGACAATACATAAATAACGTTACACTCTAGATGAACGCCTAGTGCGTAGACGCGATAGGTCACTAGCCTCACGTCTGTGTAGCCCGTACTGCTTCTTCACTTATGAGTCTCCAATTCACAATAATACCCCAGGTATACGGCACCATTAAATTCCTGTATCAAATATAGGTACATATTTACAGTGTACTGTCATTAAAATCATTATGAAACGTATATACATAATTTCACTCCAACTCCAACTATGGAATCCTTCTATACTATCATATGTAAATATTGTTTCAAAAAGTGTAGTTTTATGTGTGTTCAATCTGAATGCTTGCAACGCCTGGAGAACGACGTTGTGCAACCATGTATGTAGGACTATTTGCATAGCAGCAGGCGCACAACGTCGTGTTTAATGTACCACGCGCCTGCGTCCTATGTGACCGGTACTACAACTGGGATGGCATCGCTATTCATTACCTATCTGCGTTTCAAACACGTTGCAGCGAGGAATGGCTATTTTTTTTACGAAACTATTTAACGCGCATTGTATTTGTTTATCTGCGAAAAAAAAAACATACGCTTCGAACTATGTCGCTATAGTTTTAAATATTCGGTACTTTTGTTAGAAACACCATTTTCGACCTCCTCAAAATGGCCAACAATAGTTTTCATCTGGAAAAATAACAACCGGATTAAAAAAAAACACAACTATATAAACAAAAGTTAGTCTTTAAACGATGATGCCCACATATTAAATAATGTGGTCACCGCTTAAAGTCCCATAGGAAGAAGGCCAATAGTAAAGCACTGCACACGTGCAGAGTGGCTTGCGCAGGGAGGCGATAATGCATTTAAAGCGCTAGTCACCGGCAACCTTACCACTCCTGCTACACACACAGAGGCATCTTATCTACGAAGCCCCTTAAGGCTGTTAATGAGCTCATTCACGTCGTCAACATTACCAATACCATTGTTAGTCGTTCTAAGTGTCGTAAGTGACAACATTGGGTACTTACACTCCCGACATACGACAGAACGCGACGGGTCGGTATATAATGAACCGCACTTGCATACTATAGAGCGTCCCAACCTTAGATTGCAGTACAGAGCTTATGGCGCGCGCTATTGCCAGATCGCAGCCACGTTACGAAGCTCGGGAGGTGCACTACATCAGGATTTTGAGCTTTAAAATATTATATCCTTTATTATTCTAATTGGTATTTCAATTTGTATATCATCACACTTAAAATTTGTAATTAATGACATTTTCTAATACTTTAAAATAAGAAACAGATCACATACTCCACTGATATTAATTTACTACATTAATTGTAACGGGCACTTCATTAAGAAATAATTATTATCACTTATATTTTAATCATCATAACTACTGCTGACAACAGAAGATCTCTTCCATTTTTGTAGCATCTGCCTGAAGACCAAAAACGTGGTTGGAGTAGTTTACGATTATAAAATTGATCACTCAAAACCAATGTATGGGAACTGAAGAATGTCTGT
>PNEQ01072952.1:66105-124118 GCA_003012365.1 Medauroidea extradentata | reverse complement strand
TGTTATGTGTTCGTTGTTATTCCCACGCGCAAGTGTCTGAGCCCACGACTTGGCAGTCGCGGTAGAGTTGCGCTGTAAGGTAGGGCAAGTGGCTCGTACGTGGCCGGAGGCGTTACACAGGCTGCATGTTTGGGGCTGGCCCTCGTACACTGCTACCCCTGTGTGACCTTCAACCGTAAGAAGTGATGGTATATCTTTGACTAACTTAATTTTGAGATCTCGTACTCCAGATTTAACTTGGTACTTGTAGTTTTCTCCCCACATTTCGTCCGTTAAAGACAAGATTTCACCATAATGTTGTAAGGTGTGGAATATGTTTTCGTTTTTGACTTCTACGGGTAGATTCAAGACACGCACGGTTTTAAGATTGTCAATTTCTATATCAATATCTGCTCTGATGAACTCACCTGTTGTAGTGCGAATCTGCGATGTCCCACCTGTGACTCGCATGATGCGCTCACAGTGCAACATAGACGTGAGTTTGACAAATATGCACCGTTGTCGATCATCCATTTGAACTGCCACAAGCTCGTCCTCTTGTATGCGAAGTCCCTCGTCCAGCCAGTTGTGGAGATCCACCGCTGAAGGCTTCGTTCGGCATTTGATACGCAAGGTGTTCACACGAGACGTGGGTTTTTGTTGATCCATGGCAGGTAGCAAAATGAGGAATGTATGTCAAGAGGTAAAGATTGTACCGTAACTTCAAGTGTAAACTATTCGCAACGCGCGGTAGGCACTCACTGTAGTACGACGCGGCCGGTATGCAGTAAACACGTCCGCTTGCCTCGGGATCCCAAGGCAGACTCAGTGAGACATCTATACCTGAATTGTATACGTTCAATGTTCAGCTCAGTAATATTTCTTTCTTTTAAAGTACGCAATTAATATAAACATTCACTTTATTCCTGAAAAGTGCTTTCCAGAAGTTGTGATCTTTGCGTAAGTAATTTCCGGTGAACATATGTTTTCATAGAATACACTTTAATTTATTTTTTTTTTTGAAAACTAATCCTTATAACATCATAAACTAATAACTTTTGAAGGAAAAATTTTCAACATTTATAAAAGTTTGTACAATTACAAAGAAGAGGCTTGTCATATGTTGCAAAAAATATTTGCAGTGCAGGAACTGTCGGTATATAGGTACAAAGAATTCCATTATGTTATTACAAAGTTTATCTTTGTAACATTATAAACTAATGACTTCACAAAGAATATCTTTGTACTTTTACAAGGATTAGCAAAAGTACAAAGAAAATCTTCGTAAATTAAAAAAGAAATTAGAATGTACTCTTCCTGTTGCTCTACAAGTATTACACGCTGATGGACAGCTTTAGCAAACATGTTTTTATTTACTGTTACCAGAATTTTTTAACAATTTTAATTGTGGATTTACGTAAGCCTATATACAATAGCAGTTCAGGGTGCATGATTGAGGTGTGTTACAGCAACATAATGTTCTGAGAGTTTTCTAGTGTCACTGCGGTATAGAGATATCTGGAAATTTGGTTAATATACAAATAAAGAATTGTTTTCTTTGCGATAGTTAAATTACATCAAAATTTTTAATTTTTTTTTAAACAATACGAAATTATCCAAGCTATATATATATATGCTACCAGAAAATAATTAACACTTAAACGATAAACTATAACTATAACAAAACTTCGGTACTTGAAACTGATTACTCGTCCAAATAATAAGTTCATAAAAATGTATGAGCTCCCAGTTCGAATAAAGAACCACTTTCCGAAAATTGCAAAACAATAGTTGGTTGCATGTTGGCTAATGCTATCATAAGATTGAGATCCGTTTAACATAATTAATTGTAATAACAATTCGCAAGCATGTATCCTTCATGGAAATAGTATATTGGTTGTATACAAGACTATTACTAATTTTAATCAATACATAATAAATGTAGTGACCAAAAGTCCTCGCCAGATAATTCCCGAACAAGTACAATAATAATTTACTTTAAAGTTAGTCTCACGCTACTGTAAATTAAAGGCTCTTTCCTCAAATGGGATAACGTTGCCTCTTGGGTGGACGTATTTTGTACGAATGCGGAAGCAGTACACTCTAAATCTGAATTAGTGAATATTCACTGATTGACGTCGATGGATGGAGCAGTTCCAACAAACTGAATCAGTGAGAAACCACTGTGAAATCGGTGACTATTCACTGATTCCGATAAATAGTGCCAACATTCCACAAGTTAATTAGTGAATTTCCACAGATTTTCCAGTAATTTTTCACTTATTCAAAAAGTAAAAATTGTTATTTGAAAACAACTGGAAAATCCTGTGAATATACATTGATTCACTCTTGAGATGTTGGCACTCTTAAAGGAAATCAGTGAATATTCACAAATTAAATAGTGGCTACTTTCACTTATTCAAATTGTTAACTTCTCCATACATCAGCGTGAATCAGTGAATCTACACTAATTCATGTTAAGAGTGTAAGGATGAGACGGCACAAACATCAAGCTTCACTTTAACCTCTAAGCGCAAGTTACTTTACTGGCGTGTGGTCTTCTAGTTGACTCGCCTCAGTGAGACATTCAATGGTTACCCTATTATATTTTGTGACGTACCATTAAATGTGTTTTTTACACGGCTATAAATTATCAAATATTACGCACCAAGATTTTCATCCTAAAAAGGACCGCAAAAGCACCCTTTTTCGGCAAGCAAAAAAAAAAAGTATTTTAAGGACGCTGCCTACCTCGGAGCCCTGGTGGAGATGGAATAGGGTTTTACATGTTAAATTATTTTGAATGGCACTCGGTCACCTTTTGTGATATTGCTTCCGGACAGAAACCATTTTCTGCGCCGATAAAAGGAAAATATTGCTACGTAAATAAAATTGCAGAAAATAAATTATGAATAGCCACTTCCGTGTGTTTTTGTGGGTAAAAATGCTTTTATTGCCCACAATTTTCAGGATATTGAAAAATAAAATTGCCTACACGATCCATAGAAATGTACGCGGCACCGAGACAAACAAAGTCAGTGGTGGCATGTATGTAACTTCAACAGTTACTGAGCCAGGTGGAAAATAATTTAACCTGTAAAATCCTATTTTTGCTCCTGCCGTGGCTTCAACGTAGGCAGCGCTACGGTTAATTCTACTACAGGTTAGAAAGAAAATACGTTTTATTATGGGAGAGCTTGGCACAGGGAAATTTTCTGCCACTAGTTTCGCTTCAATCGCTAAGAGACCAGATAAATAAGAAATCATAGTAAAATAAAATTTTTATAAACTTGGGGATTATATTAGTTATTTAATTTTATTTTCAGTAAAAATAAACCAATTTCGCATTTTAAACTATCACCTTAAAGTAACTTAAAATTCAGGAAAGCTCTGTGATTGGTCAATTGGGTGCACTAGCGATACCAGCGCTCAAGTGGCAGAAATTTTCCCTGTGCCAAATTATAACATTGATCTTTCTAACCTGTAGTAGAATTAACCTTAGCAGCGCCCTTAATTAGTAACGGTAAACTTGAAATGGGTATGCACACCTGTAATTTTCCTTTAATGTTATTTCTAAGCAAACAAACGCACGCTGAGCAGATTTTAAATACACTTGTAACGCCTGAAGCTCTACAAGCCTCTCTGTGGCATGGGCAGGCAGCCTCTGGGGTAATTTTACTCCGGTGGGATAACATTGCTTCTGTGGAGAAACTTTAGGAAGTAACTTTCCTCTTGTAGGACAACGTTGCAACGGTAGGGTAACGTTGCTCCTTTGGGTTATTTTGTAGTTATAACGTCACTTTGATCTTGTACGATAGCTTTGCCCAACTCAAAATGTTGTTTTGATGCCTCTGTAAAATTAAATCGATCTATAGACATTGGAATAAGCGGATCGCCAGTTAAGAAGTTTTAACTAGGTTAGGTAACAGTGTGGTTGGAAATACGATTTATTTTGTATTTCTTTAAATTTGACACAAAACCTTTATTTGTTCGTGTCGTTCTACCTTGCCAAATGGCGAACTAACATTTGCATACAATGTCACGTCCAATTGCATACATAATGATCTACCGTAAGAGAGATTCACTTTAGACACTTGGGGTAACTTTGAGAAACTTTTACGCTAATTTGTTTTCCATAACTGTTAACTGTGAGTAAATACTAATAAAATTATTCATGGATCATTATTTATAACTTTTCACAAGTAAATTTATTGATTCAATGTTGGCGTGTATGTAATAAATATTTTTTAAACGTCGAAAATCACCCCCGCTTATGGAATCAAAGTTTAAAATTGCATTGAATTTCTCTTTTGGACCCCATAACATAGGATTTAGAACTTTCAAATGACAACCGTTTTGGAAATAAATCACTTTATATTACTAAGTTTTATGTGTGTGCCAAGCTTGATGTAATTCGGTACACTAGTTCTATATTACTATAAGCGGAATTGCAGACATTCAGACAAGCTTACAGACAATTAAAAAAGACACACAGATAAAAACAAGAAACCAAATGTTGATGTTTGTACTATTTGTGCAGTAGGCCTACATAAATAACATTACACGAGTGTTTAAATTTTAATATTTAAGGACGTAACATCCGTGGAGTTTCATGGAGTTTATATCAGAGTTCAGTGGCACTACCATTTCAGCGTTTCGAATTTACTCTTCAAGTACACTTTTAGTTATAGCAGTCGGAAAAGGCTTTTAAGCTCAAAGGTACAGCACAGGTGTTACGAAACGCAGGTTTTAATTAGCTAAAATTTTAACAACGTTTCGTTTTTTATCACATTAGCGGGCTAACGTCAACGTATTACCTGGTGTGTATAAATGCGGCAAATGAAATAAGATATTGGGGATAGCGTTTTAGTAAATAATCCACTTAAAAAGGTAAGGGGAATTTTGCAATCGGCAGTGATAAGGCATTGAAAACAAATCATGCGTCTAAAGTGATAACCTTGCTTTCATTCAACTTCAAGTGCTGTATGTTTGTTTTGTACCGTCTACAGAGCAAATCTTATCTTCGTTTACATGAAACTAATTCATGATTTCCGATACCAAAATTCCCTGGAAAAAAAAAATTATCTTTTACTGAACTGAACAATGAATTCAGATCTGAAACGAGTGATTTCCTGTCTTTATGTACTTTTCAAACAGAATAATATTGATACCGTTTAAGTAAACACTTATGCCTGCTCTTAGCATGCATCTAACCAATCTGCTTATAATACTAGTGATATTGCAACAACTATAAAGTCTACAAAAACGTTAACACGATTCAAAGATAAATTATCTTTACATTGCTGTAACTGTACGTTCTTAATGGTGTAATAGTGTTTACTGTGTTGATACGTAACTTAAATAACAAATATAATTTGGGACACACGTACACAATCAATAAGGCGTTTGACCCGTAAAATTTATTTTTTTTTTTTTTTTTTTATATTTTTGCCAAACGCCGTTCAGCTTTTGCTCATCAGATAACACGACATTTCCTCAAATAAAATAAAATTAGGCCCCATTGTTTTTGCAAAATCACTCATCAATGTCACGAAATGGCCATTACGGTGCAGCCAAAATCAAACAAAGTAATTAACTAATGAATTCAAAATTACAGGAACTGAAAGTCAGCGTATCAATACATTTCGTGACATGTTTGACTAAAGTTAGTTTTGAATATTTCAGTAGTAGCCGAAAGTCAAAGTTATGCAAAAATTTACTCATTTTCATCCATTTTTTAAAAATACAAAAATGTATCGCTTTGTGTATACAAAAGTGTCTTGAAGTAGTTCACATCATTAAGTATCTATATGAATTATTTTATTTCTGCAAGTTAATTATTTTTTATTATTTTGGCTACATCGCAACTGCCATTTTGTGACTTTGATAGGTGATTATGCTAAAACTATGGGCCATATTTTTTTTTATTCGGGGAAATGACATGTTATCTTATGTGTAAAAGTTGAACAGTGTTTGGCACAAATATAAAATTATGTATTTTTTACGGGTCCAACGTCCTTAAGAGTAGGATGGTTGTCTGAAGTAGGCCACACATTACTTTAATTTAAAATAACGATATTTAGGCAAAACTTGCTTACTTTTAATTTGTTTTAGGTCTTCGCTACATTACGCAGGAAGTTAATATATTTTGTATCACTCTAACAACGAGGATTTCAGCGCTGGTGAGGGGCCGTGGTTTGGCGTAGTGGTTAGCGTACTCGCCTAGGCTTGCCTCAAGGTGATCCTGGTTTGATTACCAGCGAGGTCGGTCCTCGGATTTCCGCGTGTGGTAATTGTACCGGGCGATGCCACTGGTAGGCGAGTTTTCACGGGAATCTCCCTTTTCCCTTGCCCTTCTCATTCCGGCGCCTCTCATTGGTATGGACCGAGCGAGTTTGGGGCCGACCCCCCGTGGCTCAGATGGTTGAGCGGCCGGCTTTAGTGCGGGGGGTTCTGGGTTCGATTCCCAGGTCTGGCTGGGTGTAAATTTGTGTTTGTCCATTTGGGTCTCAAAAATTGTCACTATATAAATTGTCTCACGATAAGTACTGGGGTCACTCAAAACTAAGTCACATTAAAGGGGGGAATGTTTGGTGCAGTGATGATGCGGAAACTCCCGCATCGCTGCTGCACCAAACATAAAAAAAAAAGTTGGCGCAACGGTAACGCGTTAGCCTTGCATTCGGGAGGACGCGGGTTCGATCCCCGTGCTATCCTGATTTCGGTTTTCCGTGTTTTCCCTAAATCACTCCAGGCGAAAACTGGAATGGTTCCTTAAGGGCGCGGTCTACCACAATTTTCATCAACATTTTTATATTTTTTATTAGTACCAGATATTTTTTCTTATTTTAGACGCATAATGTGACTAAATTTGGCTCTGATGAAAATTTTTTATCACTCATAGTTTTCGCGTAATGGCTTATTAAAGTCATATTTTGCATGTTTCCATTTTAACGACCAAACGAAAACCAATTTATATATCAAACTAAAAAAAATCACAGTGGATAAAGACATTTCAGGCTACAATGTCATGCTCATAAAAATAAAAAATAAAAATTATTTGTATTTTAAAAAATTCCAAAACTGAAAATACAAATTTTAAAAATTCAATAATTTTTCTTAAATACAAATGATTTTTATTCTTTATTTCTAAGAGCATGACATTGTAGCCTGTAATGTCTTCATCCACTGTGATTTTTTTTAGTTTGGTATTTCAGTTGGTTTCCGTGTGGTCGTTAAAACGGAAACATGCAAAATATGACTTTAACAAACCATTACGCGAAAACTATGAGAGATAACAACAATTTCATAAGAGCCAAATTTAGTCACATTTTGTGTCTAAATTAAGAAAAAAATATCTGGTACAAATCAAATATAAAAAAAAATTGTGATGAAAAGACTCTCCCAGCTCCTGTCATTGTACCAAGTTGTGTGTCATTGACTCCAATGACCTCTCTGCCGACGAGACTTAAAACCCACTTACCTTCTAATTTATCGATGGCCCAATTCAAAAGGGAAACAACTCAAAATTCCCAGTTTTGAGTAAAATTCATGTACAAGGATTTCCGTTTCGTAAAAAAACACGTTAATTAACATATTTTGTTGGTGAAGATTTGAAGCAAAAGTACAGAGGCCACTATTTAAATTGTTTGGAATTTGCTGAAATTATCACATTTTAAAATATAATAACTACAATTTCTAGTTCTTTACTGCCAATCAGAATAAAGTGCCATGCTATAAAACAAGTGAATTTACGTGTTGTTGTTTTTTCTTTTCAATTTAATAGATTGCACTTCAGCTTATGCGTTGGTGAACCAAATTCAAAAAGGCAATTTATTGAGTGGTTTCCCTTTTGAACTGGGCCGTCGATATGGTCTCATGCCGCGTCATCCTTCAGGACAAGCAGATGCCTACAGACGCGCAGTACAGTCCATCTCGTGTAAGAATTCCAGTTTTTGACAGTTACATTGGCATTTATTTTTAAAGCTTTTTCCATGAAATAAGCAGTCAATCTTCTGCCACAAGGGATTTTTGAAGAATGACACTCAACTGGATCTCAAGCTGTGCAGTTTATCATAATTAAAAGTATTTTCCTGCATAAATGTGGACATGCGTTAGTCCGTATAGTTGTGAAAAAATGACATTTTTACGTGAAACAGACTATAGTAAGTCTGCATCCAGGGTGTGATACTTTAACCCTCGGGTAATCTTCTCATACGATATGTATTCGTTTAGCACTGGTTAACAGGAGATAAATATTTGTGGAGAAGCGACGGAGTTGGTGGAAGGTAGGTCAAATTGGTGGTAAGATTCCCACATACAAAAATCCAAGTGGGTCCCTGCGGGAATTGATCCTAGATCGCCGTGGTGAAGAGCGAGCGTCTCAACTACTGTGCCACCAGCGGCCCCGTATTTTATACAGAAGGGATTCAATGAGACCTGGGTGTAGTGATATCTACGGAGTCCGAATCATTTGTGATAAGACTTGTTACCCGCGTATCTTAGTTCTCTCGAAAATCAAACGGAAATTATGAACGGTTCCAATACCTTGTCACGTTGACGAAAGCCTATACAGGGCAAGGTCTCTGAGGACCGTACTATCCATTATAATGAAGTATTTCACTCTTAAAACGATAACTTTTGGAATATATGATTACAGTATATATGATTACAGTATAGATCCAAGGTTAAATATTCAGTTGACGTCACACTTTCAAAATGTCGCTTAGCTCTGTTGTAGTAGAATATTTTATTTCGGGCACTTCTTAGCAAAATATTCGGAAAGAACTGGTTATTAGGCCTATTGATTCGTGAAAACAGTTCGCCAGTGCTGTTTCATCAATCGTAACATACTTTGTTGGTTTCGTCGTGCTGTTTCATAAGGTGTGTTAGTCACATTTTTATTGCTTTGTTTCACCTATTTATTCCAACGTCATTTCAGTTAACACTGTTCTTAAATGTTTTAAGAGTAATTGACACTCCAACAACAAACGTAATTTTTAATTTATTTTCATTCCACTATTCTAAAATGTGATTTCAATTGAGAACCGTTTTATAACAGAATATCCTAAATATACGACCATTGGAACTGAAAAAAACCCAGACATATTGTTATGATATAATTATGTACGAAATGTGTATATTGGCACTAGTGGCAGGACTGCGAAACTAAGTCAGTAGATATTAAACTAATTCACACTGAAGACGATAAGGACAGCGGGAACTCATATGGCAATTTTAAAGAAGTAAAGTAAGGTAAGTTAGTTTTAGATAAGTAAATGTTCTGACTATAACCCGATACCATAAATCAACTTAATTGTCGTTTTAATCCCTCGCAAATATAAAACAAATGGATCCGCGGTGTCCGAGAGGTCAGACCACTCTCCTCCCACCAAGGCGTCCCCGGTCAGGTCGGTCCCCGAATTTCTGCATGTGAGTAGGCCCTATCGTTCCGGAGGAACCCCCGGATTTTCTCGGGGGTCTCGCGTTTCCCCGCCCTTCTCATTCCGGCGCTTCTCCTTCGCAGAATCTTATTTCATGTCATATTTCGGGGTGCGAAGAATGCACATTCATAAAATCTGCATTCGGAGGACGATACACTGACCGTCGGGTAACCACCTGATACGATATTTATTTTTATAAACCAAACACACCAAATAAAAACACTACCATCGATATCGAATGCAACGCAAAAATCATTTATAATATAACCACGAAAACGTGCTTACTCTGTAATTAATTCAGTTGATTGAGTGTATATATGGCCGCATAAACATGTTTACTCAAACATGCTTAGCGTGCCGTGTAATTGCGGCCTTGTAAACATATTTACATATTCATAAACATTTATTTCCTGGTATTTTTATACGTGGACTTTAGGTCTATGGTAAATTGTTTGACAAAGAAAAATTAAATTATGATGACATTCTCCGGTTTACTAAACTCGTACGTAACCTAATTCCTCAGGTTGTATTTACAAGTTTGATACAATCAACGTTCAGATGTATGGGTTTATTCTTGTGACAGACTCATTCTAACCACTACAAAGCTAAAAATTAAATTGAATTAAAATACTTTAGTCTACGCGTACGATGAAATAAGTGCAGTTACAACGAACATCTGCCGTAAATATTGACATGAAAATCCCAAACCGTAAGACAACTCTCATATTGACTTTCCCGATAGCGTGTTTGAGAATTAATACCGACAAATACTGCAAAGCCACACGTTACAAGAAGTAATAGATGAAAATAATTTTCGCAATACCAGTGCATCTTTTATAATTTATTCCAACTCGTTAACGTGAACAAAAGAGGTCGTGTTTTGCTATCGCATCAAACATCGTCATTTTTGTGGATTCCTGAATACGGTATATGCCTAAATGTTACATTTTTAAACCATAACATGATTGCCCCTTGCAGTTCAGCAACTCTCAACACACGTGAGGTGAGCAGGAGTATGTTAACAGACAGTCCACAGAACTTAATTTTTATTTTAATGCCATGATACCTTATTTGCATTGTTTGTACGATTATTTCCCTTAAAATCTAAACATGAGAGTACACCGCCAAACTTTCGTCAAGAATAACTTTTGCGATATAGCCTAATTTTTCAAGATAGGAAAGTTAAATGACTGGGCAAGTTAGTTAACATATTAAGAATTTGTTTATTACATAACTAGGTAAAACCGTAGTGTCTATTTGTCTAAAAATTTTTGATGTAGTAAGACCTATTTTCAACAAAACTGGAGATAGTTTTGGGATATCGCTCTTATTTATGTTTACCTAGATAATATTGTAAAAACTGTATAAATAAAGGTTCATAGACTTAAAATATTCCTTCAGTGCTATGGAGTTTAATATAGAAATACATTTCGTCAACTTTAACTTCCTGATAATTAACCTGTGTTCAGAAGCCAAATAACGCTTGTGCATTACGAAATTTTATGAAGTGTCAATGTCTCAATTTGTATTTTTATCATTTATATTGTTAATAGCAAATAGTTTCATGTATTTATGTGTAATAATTCAAATGAACACTATCCTGTAGGACACTATTAGTATTTAAACAATGTCCGTTATGTTGCTAATAAATTGGTGTTTTATCTTCGCATTCAAGAATGCATACCGCCCTTACAAAGTATTGGGTGAATATATGTTTTCGACTTATAGCCGTGCTACATTCGAAATGACCATTACCATATCAACGCCAGTATTATATAAACTCATTCTTCGATATGGCACGTGTTACAGTCGCGCATAACCAAAGCTACAGCCACACGCATTGCATAGTCGCATGGTAAGATGGTGAACTCCCAACTATCTTGTGCAAGAAAATATGAATAGCCATTATTCCCCAGTCGAATTGTTTTGTTATTTCTATCTATAGATTTTAGTAAAATAAGTAGAAGCAAAAAATTGTTCACAGTAAAACACAAACGTAAATAAAATAACAAAGAAATGTTATGTACGTAACACGGTAACAAACTTAGATAAAACAAATGATTTTTTTAAGAATTCGTTGGACAGCGAAACACGATTGGATAATAAGTGTAAACATGTGGCTTTTTAATCCAAATTACAGCAATACGTTTTCAATGACTTTAGCAACGATAATGCGTACTGTGGTGGTATGGTTATTTCGATTGTAGCATGGCTTTAGGCCTTATTATGGCAAGAATTATGCACACGGAGTTCGTCGACGTAGTTAAGAATCACCGATTGTTAGCCATCTGGTAGAGAAGCTATGAAACCTGGTCTCACTGTAAGCATAGCGCAAACTTTGTATCTCGACATCACCACCCGACTTTCCCAGTACACTGAGAAAAAAAAATATTGTAAAATATAAGAAAATTTGTTGAAGACTACCAAATGGTGTATTTCAATACTTACAAACAAATGTATGGTTTGTCACAACAAAATTATTCGTTTGAAATATGTTTGTTGTTTTTACCAAATGACGTGGTTGGTGACACAATACAGATATTGTTAAATCAAACATACTTCATTTATTCGAGAAACCATTAAAGCATACGACATTTAAATTACTTTTCTTGCTCTGATGACCAGAATAAGGTTATTTGCGAAGTAACGTTCATACAAATAATATTTTCGTGCAAAAATGAAAACAATAAAAAGTACAGATGCGTATGGATTTCAACCCACAATCTTCTGCTTGTCTACCACGCACGTTCCCACTAGACCTTTACAACTTACAAATTATTGAATGCATTTTTACATTCACACACTTGTGACATATAATTCCGAGAAACTCGTGGTTCTGTTAATATGGCTGACTCTCATGGTTTTTTTTCTCCGTAGCCTTTACAAAATTGTACACAGAATATGCGACAAAATATGGGTAGCATGAAATGGGAACAAGAATTAGACTCGTGTGTACTCTGTTAAATATTTTTAACCGTTATAGTTCTCTTCATAACGTAACTATACGATAAAACACAAAAAAATTAATGACGAGTTTTCTAAACCATCGTGTGTGTAAATACGAACATGTGCATACCAAATAACTACCCTTACAAGAACAACTTCCTGAACGCCCATATTTCGTCGCTTCCAACCAAGCTGGTTCTTCTATTTTGGGGGAAATCAAGTACACGTATTTTTAAGTATAACATGTAACGAAAAAATTAGTATAACCAACCAAACGAATGATTGTTTTAAATAAATCATACCACCAAAATTGTACTGTTGAATCATATAAATTCCAACAGTAACTTAAACGTAACGATTGTTAGTTTAACAATAATTAATTTGTTACAACAAAATTAATATCAACATTATTTACTTGTTTGTCTAAACCACCCATTTTTCTCAGTGTACACATTGTCCATAATTCAGTATCGAATTCCGTACCTAATTCAGTATAATTTATAGCAACTACGCTGGTTCCAGACACAATTCCGTGTTTAATTTCACAGATAGAGCCAACGTACAGTTTCAGTCACAGCGTACGTGAAGTATGCTTTGAATATAAATACAATTCTTCTTTCCTACTGAACACACGACCGTTGGATATTTCAAAACGTAAATAATACAAGACAGTTTCACTTATTTGGCAACTACGTGCAAGTCTTGTTATGAAATAGTTCTTTTGGAAAATTTACTGTTGTAACTTATGGAACATAATGTAATGTTTTCGTTATCTAGTGGAACTTAACACTTAAGATAAGGGGGGGAACTGAATCAAGAGCATGCAGGAATTCAATGACAATAACTATTTTATTTATTTATTTTACAATGTATCCAGAGGCAATTAGGTTACTTTAAACAATTAATAATTTATTTCAATATCGATGACTGTCGGTCCCTACAATAATATCTATGGGAAGAGTTTTTAGGAAATCCCGAAGAAGAGGTGTATTCACTTATAGGTCATTCGGAATAAAGTGAGCCCTGAAGATTTAACCTTTGAAAAAATCACTAGCCGTTACTGCATATAAGTCAACATTAACAACAGTTACATTATTGTTTGTATGGTTGGTAGCGAATAATTGCATGTAGTTCCGTGTATTTTCTTATTTGAATACAGCATTAGTGAAACAACATCAAATGCAAACGACCTATCTGTATTTAATGTACTTTAAAATGTTTATTTAAGTTCTTACTGACATACCTACTGTCTGTGTAATTTTATTTAATTACCGCCAGCACAAAGCGACGCAACTGAGTCGATTATCGTTGGCACATGCCGCTAACGCTACGCGCCACAGAGGTAGTATAAAATTTCACCGACAGATGGCGTCAGAATTAGGTTTTCGCCGCTTCGCTTGGAAGCGAATTGCGTCATTTAGTTTGTTTTTCCGTTGTGTAATGAATATGGGTTTCTGATAAACACATTCAAAAGTATTAGAAGTGACTGTTTATAAATATCATTGCTAAATTATGTAAAGTCAATAGTAATGTAAGTTGTTTTGTTTTATGATCGCCAGCCTGAGTATCTGGAAATAGAAGCAGCATTTTTTTCCCTGTTTCACACATTAAGAAAATGCGTTATTTATTGTTTCTCTTTACGTGCGTCGTCGTTGTTCATTGTAGTTTGCTGAACGGAACTTGAATTCTTGAGTTGCGTGTGTCGTGTGTGTTATTAGTGGCGGTTTTAATTTAAAAGTTCGAATATATTGTGCATGAATTTACGAGATTCGTAACGGTAATAGCGCCGTTAGGGTAGACGCAGAGAAACCAGTGTTATAAGACGTTTACTAGCAGGTATTTATAACTAAGATTACTACTGAGTATAGCACATATTCAACACCCGTGCAGTTAATGAGTACATATTGTAGCTAAAACTTATCGGAGCAGTGTAACGTAAATGTAAACATTGTACAAGCCTATGTAAATAAAAGCACATGGCAATGTTGATGTTTACATGTAGCGGAAAAATATAAACTGGCAGAAAATAGAAATTAATCAGGTCTTTTTTGAGTGCTCACTTTATTCCGAATCACCTGTACAACTGAATTAACTTGTAAAGCTCAGAGCACGACTTCGGAACCAATGAGAAGCGGCGCCCACTCTGGCCCTTCTTAACACCTTGCCGCCTGTGTCGTCGACGACCACGCCCCTCGCAGCTGGGCCTCCTCGGCTCGGAGGACCGTCGTCTTCAGGTGGCGTCGTTTACCGGAATCCCCCCTCTGCACGGTCAGCCTCGCTTTTTATATTAGGCTACGCCCTGACGTCACTCGCTGTGTCCACAGCGACATGGCTAGCTCAGCCATCGTGGAACATACTTGTGTTAGACCCTATGGGTATTGCATGAGTCATAACAATAACAACTAACATCACAACATGTATTCTCCTTTACGTACCGAAACATAGAAGTAATCAGTGTTAGTATGTACACAACACAGACGTTTTGCTACATAACTCCGTAGTAAAATCTCACTTGACGTTTATAAACAGAATTAAGTAAGGCATTGAGTAGAGAATTAAGAATAGCGTGTATCGGGCTTAACAGCGCTTGTGGCAAGGTCTAGTGTTTGTGCTGGGGCTGTAGTACAGCCGAGTTGCGTAAATCCTCATTCCCCAGGCTTCGGGTACGCGCTCGGTATTACATAAGAAATCCGGAATTGAAGCAACAAGCATGCTGTATTCTCTTACACATTATGAGTGTGAATTCAACCGACCATCTCCGGCAAGGTATTCCGTACGTAAATATTGCAATAAAATGTAACAAAAATTTTTACCGTAAGTTAGCCCTCCTAAAATGTCGTATCAAATTATATACTTTGTTTACTAGCCTATTAATTGTCGCATTAATTTGTTCAATATAACGAAAGGATTTTACGAAAACAGTTCACTTATGAATGTCCCAAAAAAAACTATTATTTTTTATACCTGCTGCATTGTTAGTTATTGTAACCAGTCCTCCACAACTTTGTGTTAAAAATGTCATTTTAAAAAAGGAAACCCCATATTTTCCTAATGAAAACTACTTTTTATAGGAGCAAGATCTCCAACATTCAAAGCTTATCATTTGTTCGATGCAACTGATTAAAAGCTTTGTTGTCACCACAAAATATTATATCATTATGGATCTCACTTTTTTTGCGGTGACCACAAATTTTGCTGCCCCCGGTACAGTTTTGCAGAGTTTGCAATACAATTTTGTAACCATTAAAATTTTTGTGGGGTCCACATTGAGAAAAATTTTGTAGCCACTACAAAACATTTTCTGTGTGTTTATACGCACTTTCTTATATTTTTAAACAAAATATTCTGTGGACTATTTCTTCCTCTATAGAAAAATGAACTTTCTTCGTTTATTTCGAAGCAAGCGTAACTTTTCAGACTAAAGATTAAAAAAAAAAAACTATCAAGAGCTTTTAGGGGTTTCATTAGTAATTTCAAAGAAACGCATTTTATAAAAGATTAAAAAGATTAAATAGTAATAGTTAATTTGTAAGTGTTTGTTGTTATTGATCCTAATGGACTTGGAAGGAAAATTGCTGCCTCATTTGAGAACCTACGGATGAACCTACCTTCGTCACTTTGTAATTTGTGCCCAAACTAGTGAACACTCCAGTGTTGCTTGGTTTACGGCACGGAGGCCTTAAAGCAATTCTCCCTACGAGCGGTGATATTCTTGCCGAGGAGAAAATTCTCTTCCGTATAAATTACGCCTTGTAACTAATTATACATTAACGTTCCGTAACTCCTCATTAATATCTTTTTAATACCTGTATAGAAGGTAGCTGTCTTCAGTTGCTCGTACAAACCCCACCGTCGCCATCATCATCATTCAGAGCAGACTTTCTCAGTTTGTGGAATTTAATTACTTCCTCTAACTTTACGCCTCCCACCGACTTTATTCACTTCCAGAGCGGAGTTCTCAAGTTACTTTTAAGTCCACCGCAGCTTTATCGCACAAAAAATGTCGGTTGCTACTTTATGTGACAATATAAAAAATGTCCCTGCCATCTATCTTCTCCTAGCGTTGACTAAGCGTTTATTTGCTGTCCCTTTCCTGCTCGCGAATTGTTGAGGAAATTTTAATTGCATTATTTGCTTTGAGGTGACACAATTCTTATCATTTTAACAAAGCATTGAGGTGAATGAAAAGAAATATAATTTTTACTGAATGTACTGGATTAGTTTAGTCGATGTATTGTAAACTTACCATAAAATATCGTCATAAACCTTAATATCACGATAAACCACATTGTGGGTATGATCTTTGAAAGAACTGTGCAATGAAAGTGCATTACTGGATTTAGTTTCTTGAACATACTCCATTGCGAAATAAATTACTGCCAAAGAAAACTAAAAATAATAGAAAAACATAAATAAGCAGAGAATGCTTTAATCAACGTGATACATACGCAGCAAAATATTCAAAACAATGGAATCGAGTCAATTAAAACAAGGAGCAACAGATTTTATGTTCGTGTCTGATATCTACTGGGTTTTTCTTTGGTCTCATCGTTGTGTCGCACGTTGACTTGGGTTTGTTTTTTACTTTTAATTTTTATTTTCATTTATTTATCTGTTTGTTCCTTGTTGTATCTTACTCGATTCCATTTATTGGAATTGTATGTTTTGTAACTATCCTGTTGACTAAAGCGCTATGATTATTTGTTTTTCTATTATTTTTAGTTTGCTTGACAGTCATTTATTTTGCAATGAAGTATGTCCTAGAAACTAAATCCTGGAAAGTATCTATAAACACAGTTCACTATGTTACCAACAGATAGCAGGTATGTGTAGTTTCGGAAATAAGTGACTAATACATCAAATTGAATGGTATTATGATAAAGGCATCCAAGCTACAAACGTAAAGAACAGACCAAAACAGCTCCTAAATTATTACACATTAAAACTTCAGTAGCTAAGCAATTTAAGTCAGACAGAGGTAGGGTAATTGAAAATAAGCATATATTGATTAGCAAAATAACAAACAATGTTTTAACAACAAGTGTTTAAGTTAAAATTGATAAAATATGGAATGGTCTCTTTCTGCATAACACCATTAAAATTTTTAACGTATTTCTGTTACTGGTATTCGAAGCCTTAGTATCATAAAGTACGGTAGGTTTACCATATACATACTTGTATTTGTTTGTTGATTTATTTATTTATGTGTATATATCTGTTTGTAATGTATGCTGCGAAACCATTCATCTGTCTGCGATAAAACTTCGGAGAGTTATGTGTGAGCCCGTGAAGGTTACTGGTCTAACTGTTAAAGAGGGGGGGGGGGTTAAACGTGGCATCCAAAAAATTCAGCGGGAAAAATTTTTCCGTAATTAAACTATCAGTATTGTTTTCAGTAATTGTATTGTTACTTATACGACATTTGAAGTACCGAAAAGTTTTTATTAATTTTTCCGGAAACATAAAAAAGTACTTTAGATTTGATTGTGCCTGTTATAATTTTTGCTGTTCAATTTGCCGTACGGTCTTCATATTTGTGTTCTTACTACCCACACACTTTAGTTACGATTTTTTTTTTTTTTTTTTTTTTTTTTCCAGGGTGAGGTTTCGTATAAATATTCGACTTGTTTTCCTAGTAATGTTGCGGCATATTGTGTTGATGTTATGCTGTGACACTGGAAATTGAAATTTTTTTAGCAGAATAGCATCAGCAGTATTTGGATAGTTTAACATTCGGACGATAAATTTAGAAATTAGTGCGTGATAATCTGCATAATTTTTACATTTTTTAAATGCATTATTATAAAACTTGTTGTTGTTTACGCTATTTTAACCATGTGAACAATCCGGAAGAAAAAACGTCCGGTAATTGAAACCAAAAACTAAGTCTGGCGTGTATGATAAGTCTATTGTACTCGTCACAAACTAGTGTAATTTTCAGTATACACCCAGTACACAGTACACAAAAATAGTCGCAGTTGTCAGCAGTCTCAACAGCAACAGCGGAAACTTTGCGAACCATCATACTCTTTGTTGGGTTCGTTGAGGGAGGATAAGGAGTCAATGCGTGCGCGGTGAGTGATATATGCGTCGCAACGATCCTAGTTATCCCAGCCATCAGATTCTCTCTCTGTCTTTCTCTCTCTCTCTCTCTCCGGGTACGCCATCATTCACGCTTTCGATGCTCGCAGCGAGAGACATGCACAGCATCACTCAAGCGCAGATCTCTTACAAATATGGGTGGAGTATCTTCACATCCGCGCGTTCCTTTTATCTCGGTCTATTTATCCACGGTTAGGTGGGTTGAAGGAGGGGTGAAGGGGATTCTCGCTTCATTCCTCGCATTCTGTAGGGCGTTTCGAATGGGAGAGAGCTTCTGGTTTCGTGCCGTTTGGGATAAAGCGAGCACTAAAAATTAAACCTTCGAATAATATCACTAGCTGTTACTGGACATAATTCAACGTTAACTATAGTTATCTTACTGCTTGTATGGTTGGCAGTGATATCACGCAATATAATTTCGTCTATTTTACTATTTAAATACAACAATACTGGAGAACAAGTAACCGAAATGCCATGCTTGTATTTTATGTATTAATAAATATGTTTTTATCAAAATATACAGGTTCCTATAGACAGCAAAATTGATTTTACACGTGCGAACTAAAAGTACCGTGTCCAGCGATGTAAGATATTTCCCGACGTTTGTCGTTAAGCGCGGAAAGATATGAATTGGTTGAAAATAGCACTTAAGGGGGATGGAGTGCCAAAGTAGTGAATCTTCACCATTTTCGACGTACTTATTTCCCTTCGCTTATTATCGAAAAATCAAGGCTCGACAATCCGTATATTACACTTTTGTACACCTTCTTACTTTGTTACATAATCAGAGTTTTTTTTTTTTTTTTTTTTTTTTTTTACACTGATGGCAGATAGGAAAAGTGTTTCTTTTTCCTGTCTGCCATCACGGCTCCAAAAATAAGACAGTCCGTGATTATTTAGTAATGTAATAAGTTGTACAAAAGTATCATTTCCGGATTGTCAAACCTTGATTTTCGATAATAAGCGAGGGGAAAAAGTTATGTCGTAAATTTTGAAAATTCGCTACTTTGACGCTTCATCCCGCTTAAGAAGGGCTTTTCTGAGTGCCTTCTTTATCCCGAACTACATATACCCATTTCACAGTTACACTCAAGCTCGGAAGTTTTAAACAGTGTACCTATCCTCTCGCGTCTTTGTTGGTTCCCTCCTGCAGTGTAACTGGCACAGAAGCGACAACGCGCAATTATTATATACTAGCAGTCCCCTGCGGCTTTGCTCGCGAGTGTTATTCACAACTGATAATATTTACTTTAATTGAAAAACCTCATTGTACACAAGATTGGTACTTCAGTCATCAAGTGTTAGAATGTCCAAGCGGCTAGTTGAACTAATTCTGCAGAAGGATAAGTAGCTATAGCTGTCCATGCGAAAAGCAGTCTTAAGATTGTCCCTGCCACTAACAGCGACTTCGCCTGGGCCTTATTTATAAAACTGCCAATTCGACGTTCTATGGTAGTTACAGACATCTAAGGTAAGAGGTTAATCGAATGAGAAACATCTGTTTCCCCTGTGCACAACCATTGGTGACGGTGCCCTCAATTATATATTATCAAAATATTCACTTTAACTTTATTGACATTACAAAGTTTCAGAGAGTTAAGGTTTCGCGGAAACGTATTTGGTGCCCCAAACCTGAGATTAGTGAGATGATATATCGTCGGTTTACTGCCAAAAGTGACAATGTCAAAATTAGATAAAATTATAAAAATGCTAAGAATATGTATATGTTGTTCACGAACAATTGCCCAAGTCTATTCGTCGTTTCGTACTGTTGTGTCACAGTATAGTAACATACCACATTTTTGTTAATATCTACAATTTATTGCTGTTTTTAAACGAAAAAGCATTTATGACTTAATCACTTTTGGCAGTATACCGATGATATGTCAGCTGATATTGTAGAGGAACCTAAGTGGAAAGCGAACTGCAATTTTACCCCTTTTAAAGACAACATGTAAATTGCACTAATTCGATCTGCCTTGTAGTTTTTGTGTGTCAGAATTGAACGTTTGCACGCAGCTTTTAACGGAATTCGAGCCCAGAACATCCCGGAATTTAGATCTGAGTAACAAACAACTGCGTCATGTAACGTCGAAATAATTCATGAAAATAAAATGTATTGAAAGAAAAATAAAATATCTGTGTCCTGGGCTCATAGAGGTTGTACAACACCACGTCTCGATAGGTTACTGTCGGGATACTCCAGTATAAGTTGTTTCTCGCTGCTTGTTCCTGCTTTTCGAATCGTCTACCTTGATTATTGACAAACTAAGTTTTATTCTTAATAATCACGTTTCTTATAAAGAAAAAAAATTACATACATATTTTTTTAATATTTACGTAAGCATCACTCTGACGCGAACAACACCTCAATATCGCTACTTTTTAGTTAGATACCGTGGGTTGATGGAAAACAAATTTTGTGCTTTTTCACCCTTTTGGGTGTCGAATTTCGAAATATTATAAATTTAAATCTTAGACATTTGTATAAGTATCCAACTGAAGTGTAAATCACATCGCTAGCCCGTTCAGTCGAATCAAAATCGATCATTCACTAAAAAAAACACATATCACCCCTGCACAGTATTGAGAAATCGAATTTCGAAAAATCTGAAAACCGTTTGCAATAATTTCTGTAATCATCATCCTGAAGGAAAAATTAATTGTATATCTCGACGGGTTCGATAGATATCGAGGATTTATCTAAACCACGTTCAAGGTCTTTTCACCAGTTAAGATAGTAAATTTCGAAAAACCCTTGAATTACGTTTTAGAATACTTTATTGGTATCTCGTGGACGTAAAAAACACAACATTAGCCCGCTGGGTTCAAGATATATCGACGATTAATTGAAAACGCTTTTCACCACTTTTCACCCCTTTTCAAATCCTTAGGTGGCGAATGTCGAAAATTCCTGAAATCTCTTTTTAGGTATTTGAGTAAGCATTAATCCTAAACAAAAATCACGTCTCTATATAAAAAACTATGGGATCGATATATATCGAATGTGAGTCGAAAACTCATATTACCCCATTTTTAACCAGTTTAGGGCCGAATTCGGAAAATATATTTTAAATGGTACTTGGGATATTTACAAAAGCACCAATTTAAAGCAGAGTACTTCGATATCTCGATTGATTCGATAGATATGGAAGGATAATCGAAAACACATTTCAAGTATTTTCACCCCTTTAAATAAAGAATTTCGGAACGATTTTGAGTCCTATCATAGACATTTGTAAAAGTAACCAATTAAAGTTAAAATCACGACGATAGCCAATTGTGTTTCAAAGATAAAGACGATTCTTTAAAAACACATTTTGCCCCTTTTTACTGCCTCGGGGTCGAATTTCAAAAAAACGTAAAACTACTTTTTGGGTATTTACGTAAGCAATATTTTGAAGTGAATATCAACACTCTATCCCGAATGGTTCGATAGATATCGATAGTTGATTGGAAACACATTTAAGGTCTTTTCACCCCCTTAAATGTTAAATTTCGAAAAATCCTTAAATTGGCCAATATGCATTTTTACAAGTGTCCTATTAAAGTAAAAATCACGATGATAGGCCGTCGGGTTCGAGCTCTATCGACGTTTCTTCGGAAACACATTTCACCCCTTTTCACCCCTTTAGAGGTCGAATTTCGAAAAATCCCTTCTTAGTGCTCGCCTACGACCTTAGGGGAACCCCCACAAAAAATTTCACGATTCTAGGTTCAGCGGTTTGGGCTGCAGTTTGATATGTCAGTCAGTCAGTCAGTCAGTCAATCAGTCAGCTTTCATTTTTATATATATATAGATTTGTTATTAGTTCAGTACAGTTTTCTGACTCTCAGTACATACGCCAACATTTACTATGCTTCGGAATGCAAATTGATGTTGAGGGTGAAATTATAATTCATTATACAGAGTGCCTGTGATATGCATGTAATATTGCAAATGTGTTGGCTCTTAAAACATCGATTAGAGCAGGAAATGTTATTAATTTGCGCTGTTTGTGTTTTGGAGCTGAAACAGGAATATTCTTATGTTACAGTGTTATTTGTCGTCTCATTTGTAAGGACTTAGTTTGAACTAATTACATTGATAACTGCAGAAAGTGTATTCTCAGAACCGAAACTAGTTAGAAATATTAATCTTTGGAATTATTGCGGTTTATAATTGATCAACATAAAAAAATTAATTACATACGGTTGGGGTGCCGGAGGGCATTACACCCCAAGATCAATCTTTCTGACTGGGCATTCGTAGGCGTCTGCTACGCCCTCAAACAGTGACGGATCCAGCTCTAGGTATTTATTGGGGGCCCATTTCTATAAAATTAGCCTTGCCCACGTCCGTAGTCAAGGGGCTCTTCCTAAAAATATTGAGTTTTCAAGGTGCAAAGTGGAGCTATTTAAGGCATTTCCTAAACAAATTTAATATAACACTTTAAAAAATTTTTAATTATTACAGATCAACTATACATTAAAGAGCTAAAGGAGGGCCAGGACTCCCATGGATCCGCACCTGCCCTCAACGATAACATGAGATGAAGCCCTTCGATGGAGAAGCGACAGAAAGCGATGGGGGATACGGGAGTACCACGACCAAACTTTCCCAGTAATGGCAACATCTGCCGTGTTTAGAACATTCCCCACCGGGAATCGAACCCGTAGTGCCTTAGCAAGAGGCAAGTGCTCTAGTCACTGCATCAACAACTTCTTATAGCTCGATTTTTCAGCATGCTTTTAAAATGGACAGCTGTAGTAGTAAATACAGGCAAGAGTTCATCATGCAAAGTACTATTGTTCAAGTGCAGTTCAACAATTTTAATTAGAAAACCATATGGGAAAGAATATTTGTTATTAATATTATTTTACAGGAGTGCAGTGGTAAAGTAGTTAGCACACGGAGGTCCGGGTACAATTGTCTGTGGGAGTAGCTTCCAAATGGTGGACGTTACCTTCGATTAGGTTGTTTCGTGGTACTTTATATTCTCTTCTTTACACTCTGTCGTTGCCCGAACCTCATCTCACCTTTTTCCCACCGGCACTCACAGACGTCGCAGTTAAGGTTCTGTTTCAGTCGCCATGTTGTATTTCATTATTTTTCGCTTTTTTGGAATTCTGAGAATAAAAATGTTAAATCTGCGACCATACCGAAAATTCTATTTATATTGTGCTACAGTACAGATATTGCGATTTAGCAGTCAACTTACAGGTAATTACGCCGCAATCTGTCTGGCAAATCATAATTTGCCCTTGCGACCTAACTATGCAATACTAGTTCAATTGCCATGTTTTTACTGTAGAGCATAGCGAATAAAATTTGCGGTATAGTCACCGATTGCATTATTTTATTCTCAGAATTCCAAAGAAACGAAAAATAATAAAATTCAATATGGCGACTGAAACCGAGCCTTAAGGCCACGTCACATCTTTTCTACTGATTTTACGATGATTACTTCATAATCCTAAACGAGAGTAGTTATCAAAACATTGCTGCACAGTTGTATTAAAACAGTGTATACTATGTAAACTGATTTTTTCAAGACAAAATACACAATGGTGTCAGTTAATTATGCAATTAAGTAAATTCTCAATATTGAACTAATTAGCCAAATATATATAATAATTTGTCTAGACAAAATTGGACTGCATAGAAATGAAAATTTTTAATAAAACTGCAACTGTTTTTCGATATCTGCTCTCGTTTAGAATTGAAGAAATAAGGATCGTGAAAGCAGTGGACAAAAATAACTCGTCCTTCCATGAGAGGTAAAAAACTATTATTCGTAGACACCAAGTTTTACTTTAATCCTATCGCAATTCATTAGAGAAAAATAATAGCGAAAATGGCTAAATATTGAATTTTTAGGGCTTATGCAATCAGTTTCCCAAAGGCAGAGGATAAAAAAAAATCAATTCCTGGCTTATGTAGTTCAATTCTTTGGCTTTAAACACATGCAATAATATCACATTGTTACATATATAATATTCGTGTTATTTGACTACAGCGACCACGGGCTGTAAGGCCTACTCTTCCTCACACATCACTTACCTGATCGCCTCCATGTACAAGGCACTCAACTAGCGTCTGTCTTACTTGAGAGCTTCTTTTAAGAGCGTGTGTGTGGTAGATAAATAAACGCTAAAAACACCAATTGCTATCTACGCTGTTTCGAAGCCATTGCGGATAAAATACTCAATGATAATCCTAGATATTAGTATTTGTCAACTTTATGGGTAAATAATTATCCAAAATTACTAATTCGTTACGGTACGCGTAATCTCTTGCGCCGCAGTTAAGTGCACGAGGTTCCGGCGTCAAAGATTGTACCTCAGAAGTTCGTAACTCTGGAAACAATTTTGGCTAAAACTATTGTCTAGGATTGCTATTGTTTAATTTTCGCAAATTGTCTTCAAGAAACCTACAGTTATAGATTAATGCATTTAGCGTTGAATTACGTACCACGCCCTCTTAAGGGAGCATGGTAGATAAAAAAGCGCTGAATTCTTCAATTGAGATACACATTTTTTTTAAGTCAATATAGAAAAACTACAAAACAGCAATCCTTGATAATTATATTTGCCAAATTTATGAGCGAATATTTACCCAGAATGATGCATTTGTTAAGCGCGATCTCTTGCGATGCAATTAAATGTGAGATTGTTCTTTAGATAGACGTTAATCGAGAAAAAATTTTGCTCAAAAAGTTGGCAAAAACTATTGTCTAGGATTGCTGTTTCTTGATTTTGCAAATTGGCTTCGAGGATCCTGTAATTCTAAGTGATACTTTTAGTGCTGAATTATATACCATGCGATCTTAAGCGCTGACCCAATATCTTCTAGCAGACATGTTTTGAACAAAATTGTATTATTTAACTGTTCAATAAATGTCATAATTTAGGTGGTCAGAATTAAAGTGAAGTAAGTCAAGATTGCATAGTTTTATAGTAATTTTTTTTTTTTGCGAAGGAATTGAAAAAAATAACTAAAATGATATTCCATACAATCAAGAAACTTAACATATTAATTAAGGTAGCCCTGACTTAACTCGCTTTATATTTAAACGTAGGACATGAAAAATTAAGCTAATATGCAATAACCTTAATGTAGGGGCCTATTATAATTAGTGATTTACTTCACCTTCATTCCAACTCCCTCATTTGTGCCTGCACCCAACTCGAGAAAGTACTTATTCAGAATTTGTTTTGACGTTTTTCATTCTCTTGCAGATTCAAGACTAAACTGAAGAGTTGGCGAGACAAGAACCTACGGAAGGAACAATGAAAATACGTGAGTTGTAACAATATTATAATTTTTATACGTTCTTTGTCTGTAGTTTATATATCTGTGGACATCATATGAAAAGACATATCTGCATGATGCACTGGTTTTCTCGAAACGCTGTACTCGTAGGTAAATATTGTGTTAATTTAAAACCATGCTGCGTACGTAAACACGGCCAGATGACACGTCAAAAACACTTACTTGTGCAGCTGTCTAAATGAGGGATGGATCAAATAAAATAGCAGGAATGTGAAACAGCTACTGAATGGATATGTGAGGGAATATGGAGAAAACTCTTTCGTAGTCACACTAACGTGAAACCGCTCTTTAAGACCATTGCAAGTGTTTTTTTTTTTTTTTTTTTTTTTTTTCGTTGGTGCAAAAAACTCAAACGTTTCTTAACGAAATGCTTTGAAAAAATTCAAGACTACAAACATCCATTCAATGCACAATTCTATGTTTTGTTTTGCGAAATAGTACATGTCCGTTCACAAAAATAAATTATTTTGCTTGATTGTGACTTATTATTGCCACCAAAAAATTAGGTACAAATTATGATATACTTGTGAAAATTCCATTTGGGGATTCTTTGATACGAACATTGTCTTGCTTTAAATTAAATATGTTCAAAATCACTGTTAAACTACCAGGCGTGATCTTAAAGCTATTTTTTTAGCGATATTAATATCTTACTCCGTGCTCCTAAACGAGAGCAGATATCAAAAATATCTCTGGCAGTTTTGTTTAAAATCGTCTTCTCCATGTTAGCTGATTTTCTCAAGTCAGTAAGTACTATGGCTATAGCTAATTACGAAATTCTGGTTAATTGACTTTTTACTCGAACCTGATCATTTATACTTTAGTAAAAATAAGGTATTACGGCAAAGAAACATTTTTTTTTTAACAAAACTTGCAAACATATTTGACATCTGCTCTCGTTTAAGCTTAAAAAATTATTATCTTAAAAGCAGTAGAAACAAGAGAGGCCTTGGCAATTTTAATCACCATGTTTTTAATTTTATATTTTTACCGGTTATTTTTTTAGGCATAAAATGTTACCAATTTTTCCTATTACAAAAATTCAATGTAAATACAAAAATATTTTATTTTGTGGTTAAACATAGGTGAATTTGTAGCCTACAACACAGTTATTCACTGCGAATTTTTTCAGTTCGGTAAGTGAGTTGGTTTCATATTACGCCATAAATTGGTAGCGTCAACACTGAATGTCTCAAAGACGTGCTATTAGTGAGAAAACTCTGACTTGCGTTTAGAGACTAGTGCCAGCTAAAATTGTTTCGTAAGAGAAAATTGCACTCATAAGTATCGTCTACAAAACTGACACTATTTTATATAAACATAAAATTATGGCTTTATCGCACTTGAACGCCCTTAAGCACAAATCCTTCACATTGAGCGTATTTCGAATAAACAAATATCCGTTGAAGATCTTCATATCTCTCGGCAGCCTGGACAGGTGATTTATTGTTTGATTAAATGTAGGCCTACGAATGGGAACAGCTGAAACCATAAAATTATTATTTTCGTTCCTTTATATAAGTATTAATTTAAAGATGAAAATATTGTTTATTTAAACGCTAACTTTGCACTATCACCTACGAAAGAAGATATGATATTGAGACGTTGATTAAACACTGAAAAATAATGTACCGTTAAATGAAGTTTCATTGGCCAATAGAAACATTTGATAATCTTATTTATTTATTATTAATTTTATTTCACACACGGCAGTCGTAAGAGAAGTAAGATTCTCAAGCAACCGTCACATAAAATGTCCAAAGCATACAGTCAGTACTGTCTCTTTATCCAGAACTGCAACATGCGAAATAAAAATACACGAAAAAAATGTCCTAAGTAACATTGGAGTCCTGAGTTGGCGGTATTTAAAATAGTCCTTACAAACAAGCATTTTAGTCTGTGATATTTTCATTGCGGTGCACATTTCTAATAATACAAAAGTTGTGTGTAGGTTTATTATTTTTCACTGCTGAAAATAGACAGTTGTTGATTCACGATGTTACAGCTATTCCACAAGTAAACATGTAAACAGATATTAGCATTACAGATGTGAATTTATTATATTGGAAAACCTTGCACCAGAGGCTTAGAAAATAAACGTTACTCCGAATGTTTTGTTAACGACTTGCAAATATTGTTACCTTGCTTCGGGCCTTACTGCCCCACGTATGCAGTGGATATAACGCTCTGCGTTGGAATCTAAATAGTTTCAAAAATTTTAGAAATTATTCAGCCAGAATAAGAATATAAAATGACTTGTCAGTGATTCACGTTTGTTTAGTATGACAAAAACTGCTTCTTGCAAAACTACTAACATCGAATTTCCTAAATTCTAATGGACGTGTTTGGACAGGGTAGAGACAGCCAGTAGAGCAGGTATACCAAATAAATTTTAACTGCGGATTTTTTTCATGGGCAGAGATCATCATGCGGGCCGCAACATACTTTTTCGGCCCCCAACATTGTAAACGTTTCGTTACAAAGTTATCTTTAAGAGAGAAGGGGTTCGCTCAGATGGTAGCTACACTGCGGGATTATTAAGGAGGATATTACGAGTTAAATTATTAAGATAGTTATGAATTAACGGGCATTTATTACCTATTCCATATAAGTCTGGTAATATTTGACACTTACTTATGGGAAATTATTTTTAATATGTTGTGATTTCTGGCACAGTGCAATACTAACTTTGCAGTACAAAAGTGTAATGGACATGTTAGGTTTAAATGTCTTGCGTTGCACCACAAATCACAAAATGTCAAAAATTATTGTCCGTAAGTAGTTGTCAGATTTTATCAAACATATATGAAATATAATATACGTTACTAGAATGGCAGGTACGCGGGACACAAAATGGTTACAATGAGTTGTGACAATAAAAGAGCGTAGCCCAATATTACGGATAATTATTACATTAAATTAAGTGGAGGAATATCACAAGGTTACTGGCACCTATCTAGATCTGATGATCTTACCGAATCTGTACTGTTGAAGTAGACGGCATCGATGGACGAGCACGCCCCAATTGGGACTCGACCCCCCGAGTCAAGGAGGAGAGCTAAACTTTTGTTGATTCGATGAGTGTTAGTAGGCGACAGACCCGGTTTAGTGGGTAACACGGAATTATATTGGCGTGCGAGTCCTCATTATTGCGGCAATACAGAGGGAGGTGAGGTGAGTTGCTATGTCTTACTTGGTTTCCCATGCTAGTCCAGTTGCAGCCCGATGCTCTCTCGCTGTGCAGCCTAATATAACAGTCTCCTCTAACGTTAGAGGCGAGAAGGGTCACAAAATAATTCCCGCGCGTGCTGTATGGAATTGGTTGCCCGCCAGTTTGATACACTGCTGAAGAAGGATAGCAGACTTACAGTCTATATTCCCTGTGCCCCGACGGAGAATATCTGATAACAATGTAGCCTATAAGCAAGCAGGGATATACAAACTTTTACAGGAACTGTCCGAAGTGACGTCCACCAACTAGCCAGCAGGCTCAATAGACAGGCGGCGTTTGTGTGCGTGAGGCACAAAATCTATGGAGCACTAAGAGTGCTGCTGACCAGCGTATAAAACGCTGTAGCTTTTCTACGCACGATCCACTTAACTAGCGTACAGTGCTTTGTCATTTTTCTGTTTCTTGCGGAACTGAAAGCGGTGACTATAACAATTTCTTTGTAGAATGTATGGTGTTAAGACCAACGCGTGTTTCTCTTTGTGCGTATTTCGAATTTCGTTGGTCGACAATCTTAACAAAAAAAAATTAGGCATTATGAGGTGCCTGAAAAGCATGTTCCTAATTAGTATATTAAATTGTTTTACTTAATAGCGTTTTTGTTTAAAGTGTGGGTCCTTTACAAAGAGATACTAATGTAATGCATGTCTAGTAGTTTTGTCAAAAGGACTATATAAATCTGCTACAGTAAACATCAAGTACTTCTAGAGAGACCGGTCAAGGCCATTCACGAATGAAATAACAATAATAATAACATGCAATTGGACCGACGTCGTTAGCAAGTCTTTGTCCTAACTTCATCCACCGCCCTCCTGAACGTTGCATGATTCCTCTCTGTCACCATAATCTCCTGTAAATGATTCCACTCCCTCGCCGTTCTCACCAGCACGGACTGTCTTCCCTTATCCGTCCTCCTCAAACCCTGTCGACCTTCACACTATTTTCCCTTCTTCCTGTATACAGACCTTTAGTCAATATACCTTCAACTTACCCCACCCTCCTCCGTGGTCATTCAATACCCTAAACAGTCTAAACAGTCTCTCAGCTCTTCTCCTGTCCTTCAGGAAGTTCCACCGCATCTCCTTCAGCATCAGAGAAGGCCTAAAATTTACTTAATTCTCTTCAACTTGCCACTGTCGTCTCACCTACCCTTCACCAACTTGGGCTGTCTTTCTCTGCACCCTCTCCCACTCCCTCACCACTACTTCAACGTGCTAGTTCCGTACAGCAGCGTCATATTCTATCATTGGCCTAACTGTGGTGTCTAAAGCCTTCTCCTTCAACTCAGGGCTGACTCCTTTCAGAAACCTTCATAACTTACCCACGACCATCCTTATCTTGGAAATTACTCTCTGTATTTACTTTATCCACACAATATGATAGTTTTGAAGACGTTACTAATGACTACATTGGCATGCAATTGGAAATGTTCGGCATGCATACCATTCCCAATATGGCATGTCATAGTTAAATTATGCATTACAGACCAACTGAAATTTAATAATTAAAACTGAAAGTTTATGTTACAGGGTACATTCCAAAAGTTGTAAAAATCTGAAACTTCTTAATTTTGTGTATTTTTAAAAATTTCTGTATATTCGATGGCCCAGTTCAAGATTGTAACAGCTCACAAGATTGTCCTCCCCCCTCCCCCCCCGCTCCAAATTAAGCGTGAGCAACTTACGTGCCAATTGTCAATTATGTACATTTATAACCAAAAATATAATTACATTTACACATCGAGACAGAAGTTATGTCACTTAATAGCCAGAAAGAGAATTTTAATAATTTGACAACTGTGCATAATACATACATTTCTTATAATTACGAGGACACTTTAAAGGCGCCGTATATCACGTGCTTGAAATGCATTGTAGTGTGTTCGTTAATACGCTTTTTTTAACGAAAATATTCCACATGCGCCCATTTTGCCAATGTACGAAAAAGAAAACACTTCGGACAAATACTGGACATCATTGTGAAGACACCTGCTCATTAGTAACACTGTTTCTAAACCCTCCAACATAGCAAGAAAATTACCTTTTCAAACAGCCCGACTTAAAAATTACTAATTGTATGTCTGCAAATCACATAAACGTATACACTGACTTTGATACAGACTTTCCAATAATTTAATTACAAGGCAAGTCCCATTTTAAAAATGGACGTTGTGGTGATGCTGCATTTTATGCGCATTTACTAGTCGCCAGTAATATATTTGTCACTTCTGAGCCTGTAGTGCATCTTTAAAAGGTTTTTCGTGTCGTGATGGTAGCTTCAGTCTTTCAACTGTTTTCAATGCTCCCTTCGAGAAGATGATTACAACCGAAAATGACATTTCTACTGTCATTTTTTATAGGGAAAATTCCGCTCCAGGATATTTAAATCACAGGAGGGTCACTTACAATCCCTTCATTATTATTAGTTTGTCAGAAAATAATAGGGTCGCCATTAAAATCCTAATAGTGACTGACTTCTAACCAATTCACTGGATTGCGCGTAGAGGTTATAATGTACCCGGCGCGTATGTCTGGATCGCCTTTACACTGCGGTACCTATAGGCCTCAATCAAAAAATAATATAGCCTAAGTCCAAGGAGGCGACGTCCTTGTTTCGGACAACAACGTTAAATACGCTTTTGAAAACCACCTTCACTTGTCAAACTTCATGACAGGCCTTGGACCTACAAAAAAAAAGGTGGAGTTAACGGCCAGTCTCCTGTTTCTAATCATTAGAGATATTAATTTTTTACTCTTAAACGAGAGCAGATATCAATAATATGTTTGGCAGTTTTGTTTATTAACGTCTTCTCCATGTTGGCTGATATTTTACAGGCAGTAAATACTGTGGTTTTATATAAAATTGTAATTAAGGAAATTCTGGTTAATTGACTTTTTAGTCGAAACCGTATCATTTCTTGGTTTGAATAAAATTGGCTATCACGGTAAAAACTATTTAAAACAAAACTGCCAAACTTATTTTTGATGTCTGCTCTCGTTTAAGCTTACAAAAAATTATCGCCAAAAAACAGTAGCAACAAGAAAGCATGGCCTTAACGATCGTCCGTCACATCCGTCAGTCCTTTTTTTTTTCCTTTAATGTTCAATGCTGCCAATAGTCAAACAGAAAACTTTTACCGAAGGTAAAAAATTCATCCAAATAAATAACTTATTCGTGCAGATTTATTAGTTAATATGTGGCTGATAATTAGTGCAACAACGGTTTTTCACCACCAAGAATTTTTTCGAGAAAAATATGTTCAAATAAAATTATTTACGTAATTTGAGTAAGCATTATACAAAGGAAAAAAAATATGTTGGTTATTTTTTTTCTGTGTGAAAATTTATCTCTATCGGATTTTAAAGTCATAAATTTGCAGCACTACGCAAGAAAAATAATCAAACAAATAGCACAGCCTTCAATTCAAAATTAATCCGTTGAAACGATCGCCGCCATCTTTAGAAGGCTGTGCTTTCATCCGCCATTTGTCAAATTTTAGAGCTTGCCAAGCTTTCGACGTCCGGACGGATGGCAATATTGGACGCTTCTGATTGGCTGAAGGTCACGTGACTGACGGGCGGGCGAGACGGAGTGTGTAACTCCAGCTAATACTTAAATGATGAATTCGCATCGGATAATTTCGCTTCTTCGAATCGGCTACGCTCGGTTCTCGCCCACCGTGGCTTCACGTGACATTTTCCTAACCTCCTTCTAGACTTACCTAAAGCATTGCTAGAATCGAAGTAACAATTTTCATTCCAATAACAATAATAATAGTAATAATAAGAGTTGAATTCATTCCCAGATGTTGTGTATGCTACATTAGCGCATTACCAAAGCAAACCGTGACTGTGCAGAGCGTAAAACGGGGTGAATGGGACGCTGGGGTGAATAAGGACAACATTTCAAATCAAAAGTTGCAGTATGCTGCTTTAAAAACCCCAGTTTTTCCTTACGGTTGGCTAGTTAATAATTTTACAAAGAGTAATTTTATTGAAACACAATTTCATTTAAGATAGAGGTCTTAGCCAGGAATACGTTTCAAAACTTGTCTCTATTTTTTCCAGTGTCCCTGTTCACCCCATTTTACGGCACGCATTGCATAGTTGCATTCATTAATTTGTTGAACACTCGGTTTTTTAAGTAAAAGTGAATGCGTAGTCATCACAACTCTCTTCCAGTTATATAAGAACGTATTTTCAGAAAATAAACAAAACTATTAACATGTTCAGAGAAAAAAAGTAAACGAAAATAAAAATACGATGAAATGTAATTTACGTAACACACCAACAGACATAAATAAAGCAAATATTTTAAAAATAAATCATTAAACAACGACACCTTATTGGAGAATACATGTAAACATCCTGTTTTATTATCTCCATTGTAGTAGGACTTTTTAAGGCAATCGCAATGCTAACGGGAATGGTTTTGGTCATAATTATTTCGGTTGTATCACGGCCGTAAACTAATCTAACATAACGTATCTTAACTATCATAACATAATCTAGCCTAACGTAACGTATTCTAAGGTATATTTTTAGAGTTTGTTAGCATAGGTTGTGGGGTCTTGTTAATAGGGAAGTGCCAAAGCAAAACAAAGTTACAAAAATTATAGAAGGAGTTTCACTGCGTAAATTTCTAGACAAAAGTCTAGGCTACAGGCTATAATTCTCACTGCACACAGCAAGGTGTAGATACACCACTAGGCCCACTCATGCGTGGAGCAGTATGAATGCCTAATTTAAGGGGGTGTGTTAGACAATTTTATTGCTATTTTCATTTTTTGAGCCATGACATTTATTAAATTTGTATTATCATCATTTTCTCTGCGACAAAGCATACGATATATTCTTCATGTACTGATTGGCATAAATAATAACGGACTCTTTCATTAATTTGTCAAGCAAAATCGTTGCAAGAGAATTATGGGCTAACTTTCAAGAATTGTCTTGCAACGATTCCCCATGACAAATTAATGAAAGATCCCATTATTATTTTGTCAAGCAGTTTACCCCGAAAATATCCTATGCTTTGTCGAAAAAAATTTTGATAATACAATTTGAAAAAAAAAAAAAAATTATGGCTCAAAAACTGAAAATACACTCAAAAAATAGTTTGGAAATTTGCCACACGTGCGTATAGGAGCATTAAGAAAGTAGACAGCCTATGGCATACTTGCTTCCCAGACATCCATAATAAAGAAAAAGGTTAAAACTGATTTCGTTGATTTTAATAAAGATATTCAGAATCTATACGCAAAAGTAAGCACATTTTGATCATTTTTCCTTATGACTTCCAATAAATATTATTTACTATGCTTCCAGACGTTTAATTTTGACAGGGATAAATATTTACATAGTATTAATAGTCACATAGTGAAGGTAAACAACTAGCAAGGGTATGTATATAGACGAAAAACAACAGATCGAGAATGTTGTTGAAAAGTGCTTACTTTGCCGTGAATAACCTACAGTTTGGCTAAGGGCACGGTGAAACACAATTTTCATCACCGTGTTTTCATATTTATATTTATACCAGTTTTTTTTCTTACTTTAGACACAAAATGTGATAAAAAATGTTCTCTTATAAAAATGTTTATGCCACGTAGTTTTTGCGTATTGGCTTGTTAATGCCAAAATTTGCATGTTCCTGTTTTAAGGATGTTCAAGTGCGATAAAATCATAGCATTATTTCTTTATGAAATATTGTTAGTTTTGTAGACGATACTTGTGAGTACAGTTTCCTCTTATGAAACAATTTAACTTTCATAATTTTCTCATAACGATGCGTCAAAGTCAAAATTTGCTTGTTCTGCTGACATACAAATAGTGAAAACCAACTGACCTACTTAAATAAAGTAATTCGCTGTGATGTTACATCAGATGAGCAATGCAATAAAGTATTAATAAGACAATAATGAAATATTTTGAACTTTTTAAAAAAATCGCAAAAGTACAGGAAAAAAGTTGAAAACTCAGCAATTTTTTAAAATACAAAAATAGTTAACAAGATTTTTTAAAAATATTTTACTACGTAGCCCGTGACATGTTATTTCACTGTGAATTATTTCACTTAGGTAAGTCAATTGATTTTCACTATTTGAATGGCAATATAACATGCCAATTTTGACTTTGACGCACCGTTATGAGAAAACTATGAAAGCTAAAATTGTTTTGCAAGAGTAAATTGTACCCACAAGTACCGTCTACAAAACTAGCAATATTTCATATAAATATAAAATTATTTC
The DNA here is from genome assembly GCA_003012365.1 of Medauroidea extradentata. Lineage (NCBI taxonomy): Eukaryota > Metazoa > Arthropoda > Insecta > Phasmatodea > Phasmatidae > Medauroidea > Medauroidea extradentata. Next base: position 88,854 of record PNEQ01072952.1, on the reverse strand, counting down.
ACTTACCAAACTGAAAAAATGCACAGTGAATAACGATGTAGTAGGCTACAAATTCAGCTTTGTTAAACCACAAAATAAAACATTTATGTATTTTTAATAAAATTAATTTTTAATTTAAATTTTATCGTTTTATTTAAATACAAAAAAATAATGTTCTTTGTTCTTATGTACGTGATATTATTGTAGCCTGTGATGTCTTTATCCACTGTGAATTGTTTCAGTTTGGTATGTCAGTTGGTTTTAGTGTAGTCCTTAAAACGGAAACGTGCAAATCTTTACTGTAACAAACCATTACGCGAAAACTATGAAAGATAAAAAAAATTTCATAAGAGAATAATTAAGTCTCATTTTGTGTCTAAAATAAGAACAAATATCTGGAACAAATAAAAAATAAAAACAGGTTGATGAAAATTGCTGTATACCGTGCCCTTAACGCCCCGTTAACAGCGAGATCATTGAAAACAAAATCAGTTGCTTCAACAAACAAGAACAAGTAGGGAAGTTGCCCTGACCGGTGATACGAAGCCATCCTAGCTTTCGACTGAAATTATGTCGGAAAACAACTGAAAACCGAAATAAGGATAACTAGACCGAAATCCACCATAAATCTTAATCCTCCCGTATGCAAGTCAATTGCCACCTCGCTCGGATGGCATAACAAAAATTTCGTTTTATTTTGACAGAAACCTTTTGTTGCGCCAAAAAAAAATATCAGTTACAAAATACATATTTGATTCAGAGTTACGCACGAAGCAAATACACAGTTACTTGTAAACCTGTTTTGCTGCGCGAAAATGATACTACTCAAACTTTGAATACTGTTACGATTCATTAGACAGTACATGACCCACTTGCGTCCGAACACGCTACGTAATCTTAAATATAATACTATATAACAACCAAAATAAGCATTCTTTAGAATTGAAATATTCAGACTCCAGAAGCGCATGATGTAACTTGAGAACATCTCGTACAAATGCAGTAAAATAAAGTCTATAAAATTTAAGCGAACAATACTTATAAACATCTATACAGCTGAGCAAAATTAATTTTAACAGTTATTATTTTGGTTTGGTGTTCGACAAAAACTCCGGCCAACAGCTTAAGAGGAAGTACTCTTAATGAGTATTTTAATATTTATGATAAAGTTGTTTTTATCAGCTTATTAATCTACATGTCACATGTGTTACAAATGTGTAAACTTTCAACAAGCAAATAACTCAAAAACTTGTAAAAAAGTTTAGTCATACAGTTTATGTTACATATAATTTAATAATGTGGGTATATAAGTTATAAATATTTTTAAGTCCACCTATAGTCAAACTTTAATTTACATTTTTATTAATTTATTCCTGTGTCACGATAGTTGAATCACCTCAATGTTATCACAGTTTTTTGTCATTTTGATTTAAAATTTGGTAATCTATTTGAAGATATTCTCTGTGAGCTGCGCAGAAGGTGCCAAAAGAGAAATGTAAAACCTTTGACCTTCTCTTTAATTCAGTACCGGAAATTGCTGTTACCTTTCACCCGTCTTTCTTCAGGCTGCAATGGAAACGGGTGAAGAAGGGAAGGCTTTCGCTGGACTCTTTCCTTCGGTTTGGAAGATAAGAACCTATTTATTTATTCATAGTCTACTTCATTCTAGCATTTACTACTGCATTATTTCTCTGCCGAGAAATTGCTGATTTGCCGATATTCTGAGAAGTAATTTTAACTGGATTGTCTGTTACGAACTTTCTCAGACATGCATCATTTAAAGTTAGCTTATAAAAAACATATTAGTGTTGTCTGATGATTTTTCTTACGTTCATAAAAATCTTACCAAAATGTTTCGTGTTATGGTTGGACCATTTGTCTCGTGAAATTTGCAAGAATGTTCGGCTCTGAGGACACGCTCTTGTTGTCCTCTCCGCCATCATCAATCTACACTAAACAAAAAAAAAACACGACACACGAATAAAATGGGTCCCATTGCCAACACTGTCAAAACAAAAGACTCCCTCTCACCACCATACATTTATGTACACGGTCACTCAGTATTCATATATAAGACCAGGAAGAACGAAAATTAAACAATTAAGCTCCTTCATATACCGTCTCTGCAACACTATCACATTTTAGGCTTCTGTCGTTAGCGTATTTTAAGTGACTATAAGTTACGTCATTTAATTTCTGTTGCTTGCAATTTTTCAATATAATATCTGTCGCATATATAACTTTTAAACGTAAATTATCTCTTTTCCAAATTCCATGTTGAATTCGGTCAGATAAATGCTAAATAATAAAGTTTAACTTATTATTTTCCAGTATTTTGTTTTTATCGTTTGCAGTGGTCTGAGTTTTGATAAATAAAAAACATTTAGTTCCGAAACTATGTCGTTTTCAGTAATATTACCCATGAAACTAAGATTTGTCTTAAGTAATTCAAGCCCAACATTTTTTTTTTCTGGTAGCAACTGGATGTTTTCAGATCGAATTAAACGTTAATTCTATGTTATTGTCCGCTGCAAAAAAAAACTGTTTGGAGTTTTTCTCGCAGAGTGTTTGGACGGCGAAAGAGAGAGAGAGGGGAGAGAACATGTGTGTGGGGAGGACGGAAGGATTATTGGAAAATATCGAGAGGGACTTGGCGCCGGGGATCAGTTGAAGCGAGCCCCGAGTTGCAGCTGTTCCGCTTAGCTGCCGACAGTCAGCGCTTCCTGCACTCGCATTTTCAATATCGACGGCGATATCGACCTATCGCCGAAGGTCGAGGAAGAGCGGCGCTCGGAGCCAGGCAAGCACGGTCCGATAACATCTACGCGAAGAAACCCCGGCAATATATTAAACTGCGCGGGGCATATGAGGCCAGCGAACAGATAACCCGCCACCCTCCCTGTAGGTTTTGGTGTGACCCCAAGAATGAATTGGCAAAGACTTATGAATACTGAAATATCGGCCACCTTTCTCACGCTAACTTCTTACGTCTGTACACAACGATATTAAGAACTCTTTGGCGGAAACATGCTTTCCTGATAAAATAATCTAATAATTTTGAACTTTTTCTCAAGGGTGTTGGACCCCGTAAATGTTCATTATTGTCGGGATCATTAGTTTATGCATATACTGTTTATAGTGCATACGTTTGTCAGTTATTTCTTACGTATTTATATAATGTTTAAAATATCATAACATTATTTCCATTGACATCACTTAAAATTATCTTATGACTAGCTGTCCCTTTGCGGCTTCGCCCGCGTGTACTATAGAAAAGAGTAATTAAATTTTAATAACGTATTAATTGATGGTGTTACTATATTCTCTGTATATCTTTATAACAACAGATACAAACAGCTTTATCCAGTCCACTACGCTGAGGGTACTTTAATTGCAGAACATCTTTGTTTTTAATTCATCTTTATTTCTCTACAAAATAGCTACCCGGCCGCGGCTTTGCCCGTGTGAAATTATGTAATACAAACAGTAACTCTGGATAAAATATGTGATGAAGACATTTAACAGCTAGCGTACTCAATAACAGTGAACTATAAATTGTCTTAGCTCAGTGAAAAGAGCGCACGCAATATGCTCGTATGATGTCATGTCATGTCCCATCGCAAAGACTTGCACAGGATACGAACCCGTAACCCCACCCCTCCCACACCACAAACTTTGTTCAATACCCGAGTGAATACTTAAAGGCAGGCCGTAATAATACTTTCGTATGTACGGGCTACAGTCCAAATAGGTTTTATTTATGGTGGGTTGGCAAAAATAACCCCCGCAACTCCACAGACTTAACTACAAATTATTCAAGACAGGCCATGAGAGTTATTTCGCGTATACAGGCTATAGTCCAAATAGGTTTAACTATAAGCAAGAAATAAAAAGGAAACAAATTTTGAACTATTTCAGGTGTTACGAAAGATTATTCTTAAACACGTTTAATTTTTTTTATAGGCTTTCAAAGACGAATTTCCAAAACTCGTTAAATTACTTTTTAGGTATTTGCTTATGTTTCATTATAAGACAAAAGCCACCTCGATATCTCTAACGGTTTAGGTGATACGACTGATTAATAAAAAAAAACTGTTTTATTTTTTTCACCGGCTTTCAAAAACGAATTTTGAAAAATCCTGAAATTACTTTTTAAGTATTTGCGTAAGCTTCATTTTAAAGAAAAAATCACTTCAATATCTCAGGTGGTTTAATAGGAAGAGAGGATTTACTGTAAACGAATTAAACGGCTTTTCACCTCCTTAATATAAAAATTTCGAAAAATCCTTAAATTTGTTTCTAGACATTTGTATTTGCAACCTAACGAAGTGAATAAGACGACGATAGCCCGTCGGGTTCGAGAAATATCAAAGATTTGCAAAAAATACATTTCAACCCGTTTCACCACCTTACTATCCGAATTTCAAAATTTCCTTTCTTAGTGCGCGCCTACGCCACAAGGGGAAATTTCCCTTAAAATTTCACGTTTCTAGGTCCAGTGGTTTGGGCTGGGCGTTGATGATGAATGAATGAATGAGTCAGTCAGTCAGTGAGTGGGGCACTTCCTTTTATGTATATGTATGTATGTATGTATATATATATATATATTTTTTTTTTTTTTTTTTTTTTTTTTTAAACGGAAAATTCACCTCGAGGCGTGCCTTAAGGATGTTCAAGTGCAATAAATTCATAATTTTATATTTATATGAAATAGTGTTAGTTTGTAGACGATACTTGTGAGTGCAGTTTACTCTTACGAAACTATTTTAGCTTTTATTTTTCTCAAAATGGCGCGTCAAAGTGAAAATTTGCATGTTCTGCTGCCATGCAAAAAGGAAAACCAATTGACTTACGTTCGTCAAATAATTTACAGTGAAATAAGATATTACGAGCTACGTAATAAAATATTTGAAAAAATCCCTCGAACTATTTTTGTAAATGAAAAAATTACTGAATTTGCAACTTTTTTTCCTGTGCTTTTGCGATATTTTTTTAATTCAAAATATTAAGTTGCGGGTTTTTTTTTAAGTATTTTATTGCATAACTCATGGGATTTACGTTCACAGTGAATTATTTTGTTCAAGTAGGTCAGTTGGTTTTCACTATTTGCATGGCAGCGTAACAAGCAAATTAAGACTTAAGACACCCCGTTATGAGAAAACTATGACAGCTAAAATGGTTTTATAAGATTAAAATGTACTCACAAGTATCGTCTACAAAACTAACAATATTTCATAAAAAATATAAAATTACAATTTACCGCACTTGAACACTATTAAGGAACATGCCTAGCGAGATGGCACAACGATAACACGTTGGACTCGCATTCAGGACGACCTGGGTGTGATTCCTGGCTCCCGCCATCCTGATTTCGATTTTCCATGGATTTCCGAAATCGCTCCAAGCGAATGCTGGGATGGTCCCTTAACAAAGGCCATGGCCGACTCCTCTCCCAGCTCCTGTCATTGTACCAAGTTGTATCACCGTCTATAATGACCTCGCTGTCGACGAGACGTAAACAACGCTTACCATAAAGGAACGTGATACATTAGGAACACTGAAGGAGAAAAATGCATTGGAAATATCCAGGTTTTTCTAAATCCATATTTTTCTTGTAGTTTCTTTGGCTGTCAGTATTGAAAAAATTCGCTATTTATACAAACACTTACACGCATAGGTATATAATTCGTGGAGATCTCTAACGTTGTACAAAACACTGGCCCGCTAAACCAGCTTAAATTTTCCAGTATAGGCTATATATGTATGCACATATAAAGTATACATATATATACATGGACAGCATTAACCAGAAAGAAAAAACCCATAGATTAATCGATTTTAAGATAATCATACCACGTAGGAGAAGGTCCGAAGTACGTCTTAGAAAAAGAAGTTCTAAATCACAATTTTGACGAAAAACAAGATCCCAGAAAATATGGTTTATAAGAGTCTTAGATACACACAGAAAACTTTGACCTTAAATATCTCAGTTCCAGTTAACTGTGGGTTGGTTCCTTTCTATTTAATGCCGCCAAAAAATGTGTGTGTGAGGTTTAATTCTTCATTGAATTACATAAAACACAATAATATGTAGACGGTAGCTGTCGAACAACTTATCTGCAGGACAAACCTGTAACATCTAGATGACTTGTCATGCAATACATGGTAGAAAATATTAAATAGGCACTTCACGGGAAATTAGGCACTTCAAAGCAATGTAAATTTTCTCTTTCATCCAGTTACTAGCTTTCCGTTGTGTGTTATTAACGTAAACACTTTCTGCGTATAAGAAGCTCTCAAAATTTGAAATCTATAGCTCAAAAATAAAATCTTCATCAATCATTTGTGTACGTTGGGATAATCTTAAAAAAATGTTTGCTTTTAGCGAAAATTTTTTACTCTTGTCTGTACCCTCGAGGTAGTTGTAAAGAAGTGAGTGATTTGTTCTTGAATATTAATACTTGGCGGTGTATTAATACAAAATTTATACCCAATTAAAACCGAAACGAAAAATTCCGTGAATGTTATTGTCTTCACCACGGTATTAGAATGACAGGTCTGCACACTCGCATATCAACCAATGCTATTGAGTTGATCCCTTTATTACTGAAAGCGCCACTAGCAATGAAGTGTTGTTTTAACACTGCAATATAGGATCGTACTAGCAGTTCTCCTAGTAGCTCCGACATGTGCTTGCTCCTTATAGATCCACTTACACAATGTTGAAACAACACCAGAGAGCCAGTGGCGCCAATCAGTCATACGAGGGTCAATCACAAATCCAAGTGTTCAGACCTGTTCCTCTATGGCAGTAGTCTTGACACGAGGTGTATGGTTGTGGCAAAATGGAAAATTATAGGGAGTTATTTTACTGTCCACCTAAAGTGTGTGTAAATATTGATCATTTCAAAGAACGCTATAACCTAGTGTAAATTAGTGAACAAAAATGTATTTTTTTATTTTCAAACCAAGGATCCTCGAGGTTACAATCAAAGAGGGATTATACTGTTGTATCTCAACGTTGAAAACTTAAAAGACAGTAGTAGTGAGTTTGGTATATGGTGTCGTGGTAGGTAATGCGCCATGTCTGTACGAGCAGACATTCGAGGAGAGACAATCCAGGTCTTCGCATGTAGACAGAAGTTTGTGGTACCGACACAACGGACACACAAGTAAGAGTGGAAATTTGTCACTACAATTACATCAAATTTGGTGGATGGAGTTATGCAACGACAGACCAACTAACACTGTCAATGCAAGTGTTATTTTGGCTCCATCTGCTTTCTATGGACCGATATAACTCAAAAAAAAAAATAATAATCAAGAGTACCTAACCTGAATTGTGTTATCTATGGGCTTACGTTGTTGTTTACATATTTTATAAAATCAACTTTAACGGTCAATATATTGGAAAAATATTTTTGTTGGTTGGTCTTATAGCTAGGCTGAGGGGCCGCGCTTGGCGTAGTGGATAGAGCATCCACTTCAAACCAGGGCGAACCGGGCTCGATTCCTGGCGAGTTCGGTCCCCGGTTTTTCGCATGTGGGAATCTTTCCCTAACGATGCCGCCGGCCAGCGGGTTTTCTCGTCTCCTACATTCCAGCGCCGCTTCATACTCACATCATGTCACCATATCACCTCTCACCACTAGATGTTAAGTGCTGACCAAATCCTTTCCAATCAATCTTCAGCTGTTGGTATCTCGCTCCCCAAACTACGCGCCACGTGATTTCTTCTGTAGGGGCATCTCAAAATATTGGTATACCAGATCCCGAAAGATTACATACACCTGTGCCACCGTTAGCAAAACGTCCCACAGCTTTGATAGGGTCAGACAGTCAATGATGCGAAGCTGTAATTTATGTATCGAAGATAGTAGTAGCTACTTTAACGTGTTATTATAAAACAAAATCAAGGGTGATTTGAAAAGGCCAGCGTTTTCTTACGCTATTTTTAAACATGCACCAGGGGAACTAAGGCTCCGGATTTTCGCAGAAAGATTATTGCATTACTTTGTTTCAGTGACTTACATGCACGCCTGCAGTTCTGCTTCGTGGTAAATGATTTGATGTTTAAACTCTCGCCATCTTCGTGTTATATGCGCTAATTACAATCGTGTGGTGTCGCAATAACCTTGTTCTGATTGGCACAGTCAAATAAGTAACTCCTCTTCACAAAGACACGCTGCCAATAACCACGAAGCAGATAAACAGAAGTGAACATAAGGCATTGAAACGAAGTGTTGGTGCAAAAATCTTGTCGCGGAAGTCAGGTGTCCGTAGTATTAATGTGTCATGTGCAATTACAGTCACCATCCTCTATTAGTACGTTTCTATTGAAATTTTAATCCGGATTCAATCTGGATTGGACTAACGAATCCGGATTAAACCGTTTCTGTAAACACACACTATTGGACTGAAGTAGATGTGGAGTTCAATCAATTCTCCGAAGTGGACAGGACTGTAGAATCCGGACTAAAAAGCTTGCTGTTACATAATCAGCGAACTGAACTTAATATGAAAATGTCGCCAAATTAAATTTTTTTATGATATTGTATGAGATTATGATCGTTCTGCGATAGCCACATAGCTACTGTTTAGCATTTTATGTATAACGGAATGTTCAAGTGATACTGATATAAACCAACCAAGATATGTTATAGACTGCTCACGATAAAGTGAGCACTAGTTAAATTTTTCTTTCAGACATTTCGCAATTACCTGTAATATTTATGACCTGAAAACTTTAGTGGTGCAAAAAACCAATACAAACACGTCATCAATCTCAAAACTTAACATATTCGGCCCAAATAAAATACAACTTTTTCTATATTAAAAGTGTTGGGTAATGCTCAGTTTAAAGTGAACAGACTATATAAATGCTTGCCCCCTTTGATCTGGAGTCATTTGTTCTGCAGTTAACTGTTTGGTGAAAAGATTCTCCTTGTTCAGTCCCGGTCCGCTACGTGTTTACTTGACAATCTAAACTGAAAATTTTAATATAAACATATTTCAGTCCACATTCACTTTTAGTTAGTACCATGTCGACTACACCCTGGGTTCACTTCAATTCAGAATTTCACTCTAAACTCATTGTTTGAATACTAGTGTCTGGAGATCCTTGTTTTCTCAACAAGTGATTCGCATCAGAATAACATGTGTGTATATAAATATTACGACTAAAACTCAAGAGGTACAAATTATTAAAGTTGTTCACCACCTTCCTCTTATTTTTTAAGAAATACGACGGTGATATTCAACAACAGCTAAATTTCATGTCTCTATACAGCTGTATGAAAGTAGCTGTTGTTTCATCTGAAAGCAAGATTTTCAAATATTTTGTATTAAAACGGTTTCAAATATCATTATTCAAAAGAAAACTTCTTCCTTACGAAATAGTCTACGACATAAGACATAGGTACAAATGTTTCTACTTCATTTTGCATAATACATCACAGTATTCGTACATATGGTTCAGGATTATTGTGTATGATTAGGTTAAACTTTTCACAAATTTCTTCTTAACTTAAAACAGTTGCCCCAGGTTATAGCTATTCTAACGACAGCGATGAATTAAAAATATCATCAGAAACGGTTATCGTAAGTTACTATTTCATTAGAATTTTGCAATCATATCGTTTTCGATTAACAGAGGATACGTACATATTATTTTTTTCTTGTAATGTTCTGGGTTTTGAAAACTTCTAAAAGTGAATTTTAATATGTCGACGTTGATTGGCTTAGCACAAAAATTGTACATTTGTTGTAGGCTTCTAGTATTCAAGGGAAGGCGGTAATAATAAGACTGTCATATAAATTTTAAGAATCAATAATTATTTAAGTATTTTGAATATATGAGACTATTGGTATCAAATGGAACAATCTCCACTGTGCTAAAATGTACAGTACAATTCACCCATACTATCTGGATGGGTTTTGTCTTACATATTCAACAAAAATGAAACGTATGTGAGTATCCAAAAACCAAACATATAATTAATGGTTTATGGAGTAGTACAGTGTATTGGTGTCAATAACTCAATTTCGGTAATAAGTGGAGATTGCTACTTTTAATACCAATAGCCTCATGTGGTGTTCAGAGTAACTAAAGTTGAACTGACAGTTGAAGGCCTTAGTGGAAGAAGAGGGCATGCCGCATTTGTAAAATTCTGAGGAAAAACACAATAAAAGTTTATTTATCTTAATGATTTGTGATAATGTGCATACATGTGTAACGGACATTTTACACGTATTTAGACGTTTAAACACACCTTCTAATCCTTCCTTTTAAATTAAATTTTATTCTATGTTTCTGGGAAGTTTACAAATGTGACATATCCCCTTCTTCCGCCACGACCGTCAGTTGTTTTGCGATGCTGCGAGCACTGAATGTTGTTCGTTGTTCGCAGATACGTGCCGGTGGAAGCGTGATGTGCGCTCCCAGAAGAAGCAGCGCGCAACATGAGGCCATGTCACGTGATGCTGCTGTTGCTGCCATGCTTGGCCGCCGCTGACGTCAGCTGGACCAACTGTCCGGTCGCGTGCCGGTGCCGCTGGGTGTCCGGCCGCAAGACCGCCGAGTGCACCAACGCCAGCCTCGCCGCCGTCCCGGCCAACCTCAGCAGCGAGATACAGGTCATCGATCTGTCGAACAACGCCTTCCCGTCGCTGCCCGCCGACGCCTTCCGCTTCGTCATGCTCGTCAACCTGCACAAAGTGTTCCTGCGGCGCTGCGGCATCGGCCACGTCGACAAGAACGCCTTCTCCGGCCTCGAAATACTCATCGAGCTCGACCTGTCGTGGAACGCGATCCGCGCCCTTCACCCGCTCACATTCCGCGACAACGTACGTCTGAGGATCCTCCACGCCAGCCACAACCCCCTGGAGAAGCTCGAGGACGGCCTGTTCAACGGCCTCGCCTTCCTCCAGACTGTCGACGTGAGCGACTGCCGGCTGGCTTACGTCGGCCGAAAGGCGTTCGTCGACGTGCCGAAGTTGCAGAACCTCGTGCTCAGCCGCAACAACTTGACGACGGTGAAACTGGCCGCCTTCGAGCACATCCACTCGCTGGTGAGCCTGGTGCTGTTCGGCAACCCGTGGCGCTGCGACTGCCACCTCAAGCCGTTCCTCGACTGGACGCTCTACCGGAACCTGTACACACCGCCGACGATGTGCGAGGAGCCGCCGCAGTTGCGCGGCAGGCCGTGGAACGACCTCGCGCCGGGAGAGCTGGCGTGCCGGCCGCAGGTGCGCGTACCGGAGGCCGTCGTCGAGACGTCCGGCCCGAACGCGACGCTGGCGTGCCGCGCGTCGGGCAGCCCCTTGCCCGACCTGCATTGGGTCTTCAACTCGCGCACGCTGACCAACAACACGCGGCGCTCGCACGGCCGCCGCAAGTACCAGACGTCGGAGGGCGTGGACGGGTCGCGCTGGCTCAACCTGACGGTGATCGGGGTGAGCGCCTACGACGTCGGCAACTACACGTGCGTGGCCCGCAGCGCCGGAGGTACGACGGGTCGCAACGTGACGCTCAGGGTGCGCGGTGTGCTGGTTGGCGTCGAAGGCAGCACGATGCGCGAGGCGGGCCACCCGGCGCGCACGTGGGCGCTGGTGCTCGGTCTGGGCGCGGGGACGGCTCTCTTCGCAGCGGCCGTCGCGGCTGCCGTGTTCCGCCTCTGCAGCCGGCGGCGGCGGCCCGGCTACTGCAGGAAGCCCCCAGGGGCGGGCGGCGAACCTCCCTCCTCCAACCATCGCCGTGGTTCCAGCTGCGAGGAAAAGTTCCTGCTGACCACCGTCAACCCCGTCCAGAAGCCACCACGACGCATCGACAGGGTGCTGGTGACTAGCGCGACCGTCGAGCGCTCCGAGGTGACCTTGAACCTCTTGGACAACGGAGCCGCCTACCGTAAGTTTCTTCCCCTCTCCGACGTCCCTCATGATGCATCTTTCTCACTTCCATATAAACTTTTGCTCTGCTTATGCATGCATTTCGTGACGGTGTAAAACTTACATTTTCACGATCACGCAAGGGAGTCTTACGTGATTCCGCGCATTTTATACATTTTGATTTGTAAGATGATTTGTAAATATATTCATGGAGCTCAGCTATCTCATCCAACACCTTGATGTTATATTTTATATGTGATAAGCCGACACCCTGCTTTCTCGTATCGTACGTCAGTTTAACTTTTCTGTGTACTTTAATGATACCTTCACTGACCTACTATTCTCGGAATAACGCTTTACTGGAACGAAAACCTGCGGGTTGAAATTCCGGTTACGTCATGAATTAAAGTGTTATCGTACGATTATTTGCTTTATTAATTTTCTATCGAAGTCTTCTGCCTCCAAGTTTTAAAATACAACATTAAAAATTTAGTTTTTAAAATATTTATACATTTGTGATATTTGGGGCGGTGCTTGTAATTTTTTTTAATTCACAAGAGTAAATAAAAAAAGAACTGATCTATTCTATATAAGAATATTCTTCGTATTTGCAGGTATACAACGCCCGTTTCAAAACGGCATTAGTTGAGCTTGGCATCATGTTTTCGATTCTTACATTAAAAGGAATCCCATCGGCTCGGCAGACAGGAAATGGCGAAGCAAACCAACCCAATATTTACGTGTAGTGCAAGCGGAAAACCCAAAGAAATATACAACTAAGCGGTCGGGCCATATACTGAACTCGGATCCTCCAGACGGCTAATAATAATAGTAATAATAATGTCATCGTGTGTTGTTGGTACCCAAAGGTCGAAGTATCGCATCTAGGATGCAGACGTACCACCGAACACCCTTAGATAGTTGCTTATCTCTAAAGATGGCATGGAAGGTGGACCTTCAATGGTGAGGCGGATGGATTGTTAGCAGGGGGTGGGAAAGGGATATCCCCGAGAAAATCCACCGAACAACGGCATCGTCTCCCGAATGATAGTCCAGTGTTTTCCATTCGCTTCCGATCAGGGTTCGATTCCCGACGGAGTCGGCCCCGGGATTTTCGCATGTGGGAATCGTGTCGGACATACCGCTGGTCGGCGGGTTTTCTCGGAGATCTCCCGTTTCGTCCGCCCACTTCATTCCGGCGCTGCTCCACACTCACCTCGCGTCATCCCTCACCAGCGCTTAAGGGTGTTCACGTGGCAAACATGCATAATTTTATATTTGCACGACACAGTGTTCGTTTTGTAGACGTTATTTGTAACTACATTTTCCAATTGTAAACATTACTTAGCTCTCACAATTTTTCCATAGCAGCATGCCAAAATCAGAAATCGCAAGTTACGGGAACATAGTAATAACAAAAACCAAGTGTCTTACTCGAATGAAATAATTCACACTGAAATTAGATATTATGGCCAAATTGCAAAAAATATTTTAAAACACAGAACAGTCCTTTTGTATTTTTTTAAACAATTTGCCATAAATGAAGTAAATTGTCATCGTAATTTTCAATTTTTTTTTGTTAAGTACTAAGGAATCTCTTTGCGTGTTTTTGAATATTTTAGCATATTGCTTATAATATCTCATTTCAGTGTAAATTATTTCATTCAAGTAAGACACGTGTTTTTTGTTATTACCATGTTCCCGCAACATGCAAATTTTGACAAGTCACAACGGGAAAAGTATGAGCGTTAAAAAATTTTTACAAGTGTAAAATGTAGTCACAAGTAACGTCTATAAAGTGATCTCTATGACGTGCGAATATAAAGTTATGAATTTTTGCCAAGTTTACGCCATTTAGACCTCGATGTTGAGCGCTGACCAAAATCTTTCTCTCACTCACAAAACGCATGCATAAACAGGGCTTTAATATTTCCCTGCTCACCCTTCACTGCACTTGCTCTGTTGCATGCAAAAGCAATCTTTCACTGGTTTTGCACTTCTATAGCTTGACAACCACTGATGTCATTTGTTTGAATGTAATGTTTTGTAATGTCTGTTTTAATGCTTACGATACTCACAGGGCTACACTGAGAAGGTGAGACCGGCCATGTATATATATTTAACTTTAAATCGTCTCTGTTTACGTATAAATTTCATTACTCTGCAATTTTCATTAACTTTACATGTTTTTATCAGTTGCGTAGGTACTTCAGCGTAGTTGCTTTACTAAAGATTTTTCTGAAATCCTCAGTCAGAAATGATATTAATACCCCTGCAAATTGTATGAGCATATACAATTAATCAAAAATTTTTGAAACTAACTTAGTTTAAGAAAAAAAATTATCAACTTTGCTACACTTGAGGGATTGCATTTCTTTTTACCGACAATAGTCTTGTGCGCTCTTAAACTAACACCTATGCTTTTTTTTAAATTTAATTTCCTTTATGCGTATGTAAAACGTGGAGAATTTTAAACCGCTCGCACATTTAACTCGTGCAAAAATGTCTGCGTGAAATCAATAAGAACAACTGCGTTTGTTTCTGTATTTATCAATTTTAACGAAAAATAGCAGCGAGTAGTAGATTTATTTAAAAGACTCAAAATTTGTTTGAACTGGGTGTTTTTTTATTTTAACTGAAGTTATTTTGTAATTTACATTAACCAGTAAATTATAATTTCATCTTTACATTGAAATATGTCAACATAACATTTACTGATTCGCGCTCAAATGTTTAATTTCCATAGCTGAGGTTTAATTTAGTGTAAAAAAAAGCATTGATGTGTCTGGTGATTTTACCATATGTTTCGATGACATCACTTATTTCATTAAATTCGTTTGGATAGTTTTGAGTTTGCTTAAATAACAAGCTTTTATATTTGTTTTAATGTTTTATCATTATATCTGCTTTATTACTCGTCGCACCCTCCTTCCTGCAATGTATTCTGCACTCTCATTTCCGCAACTGCAATTTTTGTAATCTGCTCTTAAAACGTACATGTGCGTGATACTTAATATATCGGTGTCATTAGCTTAGGTTATATGATTTTTGTTAAGTAATAAAGTATTTTTTGCTATGTTGAAATTAATATAATTTATTTCATTTACGTTTTCACATTTTTCACTGCAATTAAATAGTTTTAAAACAGCAAGTATTTGTGATAATGGTATTCATGATTGAATGTGTTATAATAATTTATGTAAAGGTAATTTATTTTTTGAACCAAGTTTCATTTCTTATCAAATTTTTTTTAACGATTTTCGATAGCCGACTACGCATGTCTCAAACTGGCTTTTAGGTCAAAATTTTTTGTTACAATTATATATTTTATTTTAAAGTATCAAGTGACTAAAAAGCATTCAATGTTTTAAGCATTCAAAATGCATGTGCTATGATTTACTTGCAAGAAATACAGGCTTTTTAAATTTTATATCATGTTCCGCATGTTAGAATCAGTTTATATTCTAGCAATTATTACGACATATTGTGTGCTATTAAAAATAATCTACAATTTGAAGTCAGTTAATGAAATAGTAAAGCATATATATTTTTAAAAAAATAAATTTGCACGATGTGTCGAAAGACTTACTGAAAAAAAGTGTATATACTCTCAAATTAGAAAACTATGTTTTCTAACATGTGTTATAAATATGTTATCTCTCTTCATAACTCCAGATTTAAAATAAGCACAGGTAGAAATCGTTAACATAGTTAAATGTTTCGTGCAGTGTGACACATTATACGTATGCCAGTAGTTGTTTTTTTCTCATTGATACCAATAAGTTCAAAAGAGCTCGAATTTACTGCTATAGACTTCAAACATATTTTTATATATTCTGTGTTTTACTTGGCACATTGGTTAATTTTCCTGGTCGGCTATATATCCTATTTCCTCTGTGAAAGTTGATGCACGTCCTTTTTTAAAGTGTTCTAAAATATCGTCGTTTATAATCTACGATGAACTGGTATCACAATGTAGTTTGTTTTGGTTGTAAAAAACAGTCTGTAAATTGTGGTTCAATTATTTCTTCACTTCTACTCTCAGCTTTCGGCCTAACGCAGCAATTCGTTTATAATGGCCGTTTCATTTTCGTAGCTGCCTGTTGCACGCATATGTTGTACATAATTCAGTAGCTGTGTTACGCATTTATTGTCATGGTGAAAGCCATTCATTTGTAGTTTCCTCGTTCGTACGTAAACACATTAAAATATTTAATTAAAATGTTCGTATTTTTTTTTAAGTTACTAGAAAAATAATGTTTTTCAAAATATTGTATGTAATTTGTGGCATGCATAGCGTGCGTCAACAATGAGATTCGGTCAAACTTTACCACCTGTTTACGTCAGAGAAGTTTTTTTCAAGTGTAAAGTATCGTATAATGAATAATAAAAAGACCAGAAAATAGCTAGCATAAAGGGTATAAATGTGATTTCAAAACTTCACATGGCTACGAACCATAGATTTACAGGAATAAATTCCAAGACAATTTAACCAGAAATTTCTTGCAATTATTACTTGGAGTGTTCTCTCCCATCAAGGCGATCCGGGTTCGATTCCCGTGGAGGTCGGTCACCGGAATTTCGCATGTGCGAATAGTGCTGGACGATGCCGCTGGTCCGCGGGTTTTCTCGGGGATATCCCGTTTCCCCCGCTCATTCATTCCGCCGCTGCTCCATGCTCACATCATGTCACCCCTCACCAGCGCTGAAGACCTCGATATTGAACGCTGGCCAAAATATCTTCACTCTCACTTTGAGTATGCTAAAACTGACTGATCTCTGGGGCAGCAACCAATGGAATTTGCTACAGTTTTATGGAGGGTTGCGGAGTCGTTAAAATTGCAATAATTTTCTGTCGCTATACATATTAGGACATAAGTATAATATTCGCGTGTTACAAACGAAACCTAAACGTCTCGCTTTCATCTGGGCAGCCATTACGCATGTGTATGTTTACAACTATATTTCTATTTATATTAGCTGATTCAAGACGAATTTGTTAATTCTTGTGATGACAGTTAATAAAAAAATACTTCATAATTGTATTTTCATACGGTCAATAAAGAGTGGTATCCTGACAAATCTAGATTTTATTAATTTCCGTTTGATTCTATTAGAATTATTAAATTTCATTGTTCAGAGTTTTATTGGTTGGTTTAAATTAGTTTCTGATTTAATTTGAAGAAATTACATTTTAAAGTAAATAATATGTCTAGAGTTTTTTTGTTTATATTCACTTAATCAATCTGAAACACATGTTCGACTAACTTTTTCATAATGCATCACCACACACAACTAACACGCTCTGTTCTGACTCATATTGAATGTAATTCAAGAGACAAGATACCGTAAAACTCATTTGTAGTTACTAATATATAGTCCAGTAAGTAAGAGTATCACATGGAAAATTGAATTTTTCAGAAAACGACACGAGAAAATTAATAACACAAAAATAAAAATTCAAATTACTGAAGATGACATATCTCCTACCCAGGTAATGCCGGCAGGGGGTGTCCCTATTCAAATATTTTTGTTATACACTTAGGACTGTGATAGGTCGTATAGTTGCCATGACTTCTGAATCAGTCGTCACATTAATGGCCAAGTTCAAAAGAGAAAGAACTAAAAAATATATATAAATAAAAACTTAGCAAGGTACACCTATATATAAACGAAGGTACACACTAACTTACTTAGTTTAATTGTATAGCACTGAATTCTGTTTATCTAAAACAATTGATTTATTTTATTTTAATTGTGATAAATTCACCAAAGGCAGATTTTAAACTTTTCAGCGACTTAAAAGAGCTACTTATGTACTTACACTACTGTGGTAACATGCCCTTGTTAGAGTGTCGTCACAAATGCCTCACTCCAACTACATTTACACAACACCCTAATTGACTAATTCTGGGCACGCTACGTTTGAAACACATCTGGACTGATTACCTAATCCTGTCGGGCGCCTAGAAATTGTTAAGGCCCTGCCACAATGAAAAGTACAATCTGCTGGTGACTTGCCGCTCACGCTGCCGCTACGGTGACCGGCCGGTTTTCTCCTCTTTGTATGCCACAATGAATGCCTATGCCTGCCGCTGGGGTACAGTTCATTCTGCGCACAATGGGTGGCAGAGCAGTCGCTTATTTTTGTTTGTTTACATATTTTTCTCCGCGCGCTGTCACGGTATTGGCTCTCATTTTGTGACGTACATAGGTCAACCATTAGCAATCACCTTGCCGCTCCCTGCCGGTGTTGGCCGGTGAGTGCCGCCCCTGCCGTTGCCAAAAAAGTTAAAAGTTCGCCTGGACTTGGCGGCACAGTACGGCACAGCACAGCACTGCCCGGCAAGCAGAACGGCAGTGACGTCATGGTCACGTGGGCCAATCAGATAGCTTGAATCAGCACGGCACGGCACCGCACTGCACGGCAGTTAAAAGTTCATTGTGGCAGGGGCTTTACAGTGCAGGTCAAATACATCAAGGAAATATTTAATATAATTTTTATTGGACATTAAGCATGAGCTATTCAAAAAATGGTAACACAGTTGTAGTTATAGCACCGGTGACATATAATGAAATACATTTTCTCAATACGTTGGCCAGTTAAGTAAATGTTAACACGTTCTCAATGAACATTATGTAAAGTTCCTAATCCGTGACGAGCGATATAATACTTTCAGAAGCTGGCACACGTTGCTGTTAACAGTTTAAGTGTACACGCTGCCCGGGACTTGGCAATTATTAAAGAGGCGCCTCTAAGCTTGAATATTCCTGTCGAGATATGTTCAGTAGAAACACGTAGTGGTTGTTCTCAGTGACGTCATCCTGTAGAATTAGCACAGTCCATGCTGGTAGCCTTTTGACCGCCGCACCTCCGTCGCTTGTTTTGCGGCGTCATTTCGCAACCCACAATCCAGCGCTGGAAATTCTCTTGCATTCCCATGCATGCACGAAAAACCATCTTCCATCAGAAGACACATACTTATTTCCAGGCATAAACGCTTCCAGTCATAGGCACATAGTGAAATTCCTACTACGTCCGTTCTCGTCGGCAGATCACAGCTACGTCCTATTTCCTTCCGCGGCGCATCGCTCGTCGGCACACGTCACGACATTAGCGTCATAAGAACTAAGTATTGATCCAATACGTAAATATAAAACAAACCATACGTATTTTAAATATAAATAATGGATCACAACAGCTCTCTCTCAAATATCTTCATAAATATAATATTAGCCTATACATAATAATAATGTATGCTTTCAATAGATATAACCACCACATGCGATAGTAAAATATACATATATAGCCGCCAACATACGACTTTAGCCCGACGTGCCCAGGATTATATTCTAAATTTATTAACTACAGGGACAATTTTCCAGAATTGTCTCACTACTATGGTTGCTTGGGGCCGCGGTGGCCGAGAGGCTAGACCGCTCGCCTCCCGCCATGATCAATCCGAGTTCGATCCCCGAAGGAGCTGATTCCGAATGTTTCTCATGTGGAAAACGTTGCGGACGTTGCCGTAAGCTGGAAGGTTTTCTCGGGGTACTCCCGTTTCTCTGGTCCTCCATGTTGGGGGGTTGACGAAACGCTGCCACCACATCCCGTGATCAGAAGGATGGTGTAAACGGGGAAAGGATAATCCTTGTAGTAAAAATTTTTGATGCCTTTAATTACCACATTTTTTGGCGAAATACAAACAATTCTAATACGTACGTTTTACTCTAAACAGGGATTTTTTAGTGTTTCTCTTTTCTGCTGGGCCATCGATACGTACCATCCCCTGTGAGTAACTTTGCACCCCCAAGTTAATTTCATTCCGTACCAAAATTCTAATTTGCCCTTCATTCTTAAGTATTGTCTGTTATTAAAGCTATGAACGGTGAATTCTCCAACACATTCAGACTCTGAAAACCTTTATTTACGACAAAAATGTATGTTAAAACATAATCCCACATTACGATATAAATTTATAAGTGTGATATAGGTGGTTCAGAACAAAGTGAGTACTTTGAAAACTAAGTTACTTCTTTCTTCCAGATAATTTATATTTTCCTAACACTTTTTATTACGAACAAAGAAATCTAAGTAATAATCACATAGAATATAGATCGTATCAAAAAGTTAACGTTCGAGCTCAAAGTTAATAATGCTTTTAATTATTTTGTAGACTATGTATTTTTAAGGCCATGATGATCCATCGTTTATATCGCTTTAACTATCATTATTTTTCAAGTCGTAAATTACAGCAGATATCGAAAAACTAAGGCACAGTTTTGTTAAAAACTGTGTATGCTGTGTTAACTAATTTTTCAAGACTAAATACACTACGGTTTCAACTAATTATGCAATTCAATCAAGGAAATTGCCGTTATTGAACTGATAAGTCAAATCTATAGCACTGATATCTCGAAAAAAAAATCTGACTACACAGTAAAAACAATTTTTAACATGACTGTGTAACAGTTTGCGATATCTGCTCTCGTATAGGAATAAAAAAATATTGTTAGAGAAGTATAAATGATTGGTCATGGGCTTAAGGGTGTTCAGGTGGAAAAAATAATAAATTTATATTTGTGTAAAATATTGCTAGTTTTGTAGGCGTTAATTGGGAGTACATATTCCTCTAACCAAAAAAAATACTAGCTAAACCAGTTTTCAAATAATGCCTGCTTAAAGTAAAAAATTGCACGTTTTCAGTTCTCTTATCTAAGCCGCAGAAACCAACAAACATAAATAAATTTAAAAATTCACCCTGAAACTACATGTCACGGGCTACTTACTGTTTGACATGCTTTAAAATACATTACAAAATGTTTTTGAATTTAAAAAAAAATCTGAAATTTGGAATTGGCCTGGCTCGTGTATTGATTTATTTATAAATACAAAAATAATTTTTGATTTAAAATATGCCAAGCTGTAACCCATGACATGTAGTTTCTGTGTGAAATTTTAAATTGATTTATGTTCATTTGTTTTTCGGCTTATATGAACTAAAAACGTGAAAATTTTGACTTTGAGGTGCCATTATGGGGAAAATGGTTGAGCTAATTTTTATTCTTAAGAGGAAAATTTACTCCCAAGTAACGTCAGACAAATATAAAATGATTAATTTTATTTTCCTACTTGGATGGCCTTAAATGTTCTAACTTTACAGGGGTGTCATTTCAGGTTTTTCTTGTATTTAGTATTTAAGCACGTATAAATTAGAAACTTTAATAATAAAACTCCAGTTTTATGTGCTTAAGTTAGCATTATTTAAATAACAAAACATGAAGAATAAATGTTATACACTTAAAATGCTAAATCCAAGGGGGACATTTGCCCCCCCCCCCTTTTTTTTTCGTTAAATGACGCCCCTGACTTAATCTCGAGCCACGTATAGGTTGCAGAGGTCGCCGTGCGACTTGTAACGTCGATGTGGCGCGTGTTGTCCACAGAGGCGTGCGGCTCGTCGGAGGACCGTGGTGATGTTGACGGGGCGGACACCGGGGGAAGGTACCCCCCTGACCTGCTGCCCTACGACCCACGCACCGGGGCGGCCGAGGACTCGCCCTTGCTGGCACGAACCTCCCCTGGAGCAGGAACCAAGCCCCGCGTCGTCAGCTGGGCCGGCTCGGCGAGCTTCTTCGACAACTTGGGCCCGCGCACCACGGCCGACGGCAGCTCGGTGCTGTCCCTCAACGAGGAGTCGTCTTCGTCGCCGCCGGCGCTGCGGGACAGCGTGGTGCGGCTGGCGTCTTCTGGCGGGGGGAAGGTGGCCCTTGCGCACCACCGCAACAGCTGGTCGGCCGCCGACACCCCGCTGCTGGTGGTGCCACAGCACAGGCGTCACTCCGGGAGGTTGTCGTCGGCGCGCGCAGCCTACCTGGCAGCCCAAGACTTCGGCACCTTGCCTCGGTCGAAGCGCTCGTGAAGCACGCTTACAAACACTGCGTGCGCGCAGTAAAATAAGTTTTGCACAGGCACAGAGCTAACTTCCAAGTGATTTTAACCTTATAAATGTTTTACACGTAAGACGGCAAATAAACTGATACCGAATACGGTTCTAACTGCCGGCATTGCCACTGGTCAGTTTTTTGTAGCGTTTAAAGCTCTTCGTCACGTTGTAGAGGGTGCAAAGAAGAGTATAATAATACAATACACTTAGGATAGCAATGACTGGGAAGTACACATAAATTGACACGTACATTGTTTGTTTGAATGTCGCAATCTGCGTATAAATAGCAACAATTCGCAGTAGTGACGTCAAATAATGTGTCAAGTGAGCCGAGCTATCAGTCTAGCTAGGGAGCAGCGGAGGTGTACTGATCGCATCGCTCCAAGGAGATTCCGATTCAATGTCCGGTCGGGGTCGCTCCCAAGATCTCATACGTGGTACTCGTACGTGGTGAAGGTAAATGGGATATCATTTGGAACTGCAGTTCTCTCGGTTCTATTATACCGTATATTTGTCACACTCATTCGCAGTTGCTGCTATTTTAAAATTCTTTATATGCAGATTGCAACTCTCAAACTAATTAACTATAGGTTAATTTACAGTTACTTCCCAGTCTCTGCGATTCTAATTGTACTGTAGCATTTTACTCATCTTCATGTCCCTTAAGGGCGTTCAAGTGGGGAAAAATTCATAATTTTATATTTGTATAAAATAGTGTTAGTTTTGTAGACATTACTTTCACTTCAAAGTCAAAATTTGCATATTTTTACTTCATACAAAACTTGAAAACCAGTAAATATAATGAAATGGAAAAAATCTCATCAAAACTACACGTCACCGTCTACGGCTTGAAGCATATACAAACACATTATAAAATATTTCTGTGTTTAAAATAAATTTCTAAAAGTACCAAAAAAAATTTAAATTTTGAAATTTT